>JACXGI010003812.1:25814-59085 GCA_016801175.1 Esox masquinongy
GAACTCCATGCCCAAGAGGGTTAAGGCAGTGCTGGAAAATAATGGTGGCCACACAAAATATTGACACTTTGGGCCCAATTTGGACATTTTCACTTAGGGGTGTACTCACTTTTGTTGCCAGCGGTTTAGACATTAATGGCTGTGTGTTGAGTTATTTTGAGGGGACAGCAAATTTACACTGTTATACAAGCTGTACACTTACTACTTTACGTTGTAGCAAAGTGTCATTTCTTCAGTGTTGTCACATGAAAAGATATAATCAAATACTTGCAAAAATGTGAGGGGTGTACTAGATACTGTACATTATTCAAGAGATAATATACATAATCCAATTTGTTAATATGATTACAGTGCGGTAACCATTATTAAACGGTAGACTGGCTACTTGCGTCTTCAAATATGTGTGACACATTCAAAATGTATGGTCGAATTTGGGGTTGATGCAGAAATTTGAAGGAATTTTGTTTGAAAACAACACTCCTGACAATATCCCTAGGATTAATATAATTGAATTTTGTAACTGTATTATTTAGGAACTTTGCAATCGTTGCACTGTAAGGGTTAGCGATTAGCTAGTTCCTTGTTCCTTGTTGTTAGCTGGCTTCAGTTGGTTATTAGCTGGCTCCAGTTCGCTGTATGCTAGCTCCAGTCAAGTGTTTGTAAGTTCCGGGTAGCACTTTGCTAACTTGCTCTGCCATGTTCTATTTGTGTTAACATGAAGGTAATTTGTTAAACTATCACTATCTACCCTACTTTATAAATATAGTTTTCAATGTGATTATATTATGAATAGTTTATATTACTTAGGCTATTGTTCATGCAAAGAACTAGGTACTGCACATGAATGAATGTCCTGTGTCAACCTTAACAAATTACAGTACTAACTGTGTTCTTGCAAAAAATGACATCAGTTTATGTCCTGTGTCAACATGAACAAATGACACTACACTCTTTAATGCATTTGTAAAACCATTAATAAAGTAAGGGTTATCATTGTTAACAGTTTGTTCATGTCTTGTTCATCAATGTTTGTTCAAGGTAACTACTGCATTTGTTAATGGTTGTTCATGTACCCTTATCGGAAAGTGTTACCAAAGTAGGATTGTTGAAAGTAGGTTTTTTTTTTAGGAAACATTTGTTGTGCAAAAACAATAAAGGAAATGTATTGCTTTTGTTAAGGTATTTAAAAGCATTTGACAGACTTAATTACATCTTTTTGACAGTTTATGACAAACTTAATGACATCTTTATGACAATTCCAAATTGTACCACTTTACTTGAGGTCAAGAAAAATATTCATGACACAATTATAATGATCTCATGACAACCAATGTCAAAACCAACCTCATATGACAGTTGTATTTAATGCTAACACATAAAGCTAAATAGTTTCTTCAAGTTTGATAATCAGGCCTGCTATGATATGTTTATGACAGGTAATATTTCTGACTAACTGCGCCACAGCATGGTTTGGCGTTTGCTCCGTAGCCGACTGGAAGGCCCTGCAACGGGTGGTGGAAACCGCCCAGCACATCACTGGTACCCAGCTCCCGGCCATCGTAGACCTGCAGCACAAGCGGTGTCTACACAGGGTGTGTGGCATCATCAGGGACCCTTCACATCCGTGCCACAAACTGCCCTCCATCCATCAGGCAGGTGGTGCAGGTCTCTTCGTTCCCGCACCAGCAGGATCAGGAACACTTTCTTTCCATCTGCTGTAACCGTGATGAATTCCGTGACCCATCACTAACCATATCCACCCTTTGTACTACTGGACTCTGACACTGCCTTGCAAAGTCTGAAGTTTTCCGTTGTTACAGGTACATGTCTACCTCGGGAACCTCATTGCTGCTATGCCTGCATTTCAGTTGCACATGCTACCCTACTCCTTCAATTTCATTGTACTGTACTTGTTCAATTACAATAAAGTTGAGTCTAATCTAATGTTGTCGTGGTTAATGTCAAGTTATCATAGCAAAGACATTGACAGGTTGTGTTGACTCAGTTAATGTCAAGTTGTCATAACAAAGACATCCCAAACAATGTCAACCTTGCATAAATATGACATAATCAACCGAATGACACCTAATGACAACATTCATATACGTTCATAATGATTCTTACATGTGTCATGTCATGGCTAGGACAGTATCATGACAATGTCATGTCACTCTTATGCACATCCCTTCAAATAAAGTGTTACCCTTAATTTTTTCCGGAGCTGTACATATGTACAACTTGTGTTCCATTGGCATCATTATAAGCCCAGGTTTTTGTTTTTCATTTCAGTTTCACATGATGAAAGGAAAAACGTCAACTGAGTAAAGTCTTTCTGAACCTACCTTTGACTACTCCGCCTCTGTTTAGCTATCTGTCGATTCGGGCCAGGCACGCACGCATGGGACAGAATAGTGAAAAAGCAGCACCACGACGGGCACAACACTGTGGCTACCCTCTCGTCTTTCCTCATCGGTCATCTTCCTATACTGATTACGCTCAACAGAAGTTTCCCGCATACTCAAAATGGACGACAAAGAGAAAGCAGAGAATCAACCCAATAGCCAACCTCAACACGTTTCCAACCAAACGTACGAAACACGTTCGGCAACATCATGTTCTTCTAAAAGCTTAAGCAAGTCATCAGCGAGTATGGCAGCAGCTAAGGCAAGAGCAAGGGCCGAGGCTGTACGAGCTTGGTCTGACTTCGTAATGAGAGAGACTCAGGTAATGCTCGAAAAGGCCCAGTTAGAAGCAGAGCTAGTCACACTGCAACATGAAAAGGAAGTTGCAGCAGCATTAGTCGAAGCCAAAATATTGGAGTCCGCAGCAGCTGAGCTAGAATCAAGGGGAAGCATTAAATCTGTGGATTTTGTAGCCTTTCCCAACGATTCTAAAGGACAGTGCACAAGCGATTATGTCGAACGTCAATCTAGAATACATGCTAGCCAACCCCACTCCCAAAGGTAGCGCCCCCTGCTGAATCTTCTCAGCCAGTTCACAGCTTTCATGAATGGTTTGACACAAACGGAGCAAAGCAACCTGTTCAAGACATCAGAACAGACCAGTAAAATACACCGGTCCAAGGCCATCATGACTTCAGCCATGCTAAGAGAAACATTACATCAGAGAGGATCGCACAAACCAACCCTATGGCTCATTTCATACACTCTCCTCGCCAAGCAGCCCAGAATCCTACTCCCTTTACCTGCTACGCTACACATCAGACATTCGGCTCCAGCCGCGCCGACCTAACAGATGTTGCAAGATACCTGGCCAGACGCAAACTCGTAACTTCCGGGCTCATCAAGTACGACGATCGCCCGGAAAATTACTGGGCTTGGAAATCCTCCTTTACTAATGCCATGGAAGGGTTAAACCTCTCAGAAGAACTCGACCTCCTTACGAAGTGGTTAGGCCCCCGGTCCGCAGAACACATGAGGAGAATCAGAGCCGTTCACGTAAGCGAACCCATCACTGGGCTTATAATGGCGTGGTTACGCCTTGAGATGTGTAATGACTGTCCTGAAATTATCGAGAAAGCTCTCCTTGACAAACTAGAGACATTCCCCAAAACAAGCAATAAAGACCCCTTAAGACTCAGGGAGCAAGGCGACCTACTAAGAGAGCTCAAGTCTGCAAAAATGGAATGCTACTTACCCGGGCTAACATACCTGGACACTGTGCGAGGTGTAAACCCGATCGTCAAGAAATTGCCATATAGTCACGAGGTTCCATTTCCCCTATTCTCTTTCTTCGTCAACTTTGTATGTCATGAAGCCCACACACGCAATGATCCAAGTTTCACCCTGACTTCATCCAGTTCTACTCCAGTGAAGTATGACTGTCCTGTAAAAAAGTATGGAGATTGCAAGAGCATGGTCTCTGCCCATAAAATGGAAATCTCACCACTCTCCAACGGTACGCCAGAGCCCCAGTGCAGTAAACTAGATGTAGACAGACAATGCCCCATTCATAAAAAGCCTCATCCTCTTAGACGATGCAGAGGTTTCAGAATGAATTCCATTGAAGATCATAGTGTTTCCTGAAGGAGAATGGTATATGTTTCAGGTGTTGTTCGTCAAACAATCATGTGGCGAAGGACTGTACGGTGTCTGTCCAATGCAAAGAGTGCGGTAGCAACAGTCATGTCACAGCCCTACACCCTGGTCCACCTACGTGGACAGCGAATGCCCCTGGCTCAGAGTATGGCGGGGAGGAAGCGAAAGAGAAAACACCACCTGTTTTCTATACTTGATGAGCAGAGTAATAAGTCGCTTGCTAGATCTGAGTCCTTTGATCAGTTTCATCTCAAGAGCACAAACTCTCCCTAAACTTTTCGTACTTGTGCTGGAGTCGCAGAGAGCTACGCACTTCATTGCTCAGTCACTTGATGGAAGTTTCAGCGTGCCGCTACCTACGCTCATCGAGTACAACTACATACCAGACGGATGCAGCCAAACATCACCCACCTCATTCCCATACTTGATCCAACATTCTCCTCCTCTTGGGTTTGTTATAGAAATTTGTTGAACTGATGTATTAGTGAATTCTAAAGAATTACTGTTTTTAATGGTGAGATGGTTGTAAAGTACAGAGTCAGTGTTTAGACAGGTTGGGGAGTGCCAAGTGTGAGGAGAGGTCTTTGTTCAATTGTTGTGGCACACATTCTTGCATGTTATCAGTAGATCAGTGGGTCTTCTGACCATTTGCTAATGTGCCCAAACCATCAGGTTGTCTGTTCTTTGTTCTTTAGGAATGTGGCCAGCGGTCTGAGTGTCTCTTACGATGTTCCCCTACCCCCATGACAGTAAACACCTAGGACAGGACAGAGGGGGACAGGATTTGAGGGAAACAGGTGGGGGCAGGAAGGGATAAGGGAACTGTTGTCTTTAGAGAATGAATGAGCAGCCTTCCCACACCCCTTTTCTCTGTAATAAATACTGACTGTTAATGTATTGTCCTCAGAGATTCCTCACAGGCCTGTTATGATAGGCTTAGGACACATCTCTCTATTTGCAAATATTATATAATAAACTGCTAATTGTGCCAAGAGAATTTTGTCTCTGTGCTTACTTCCATAAAGAGTTCTAATTGATGGAATTGCCATAACAGGTTGCAACATCATCCAGGTTCACAAGGTGAGAGAGCAACACAACGGGCCACGATATGCTCCTTATGCTCAGAGACTGGATTTTGGCTGGGTCGTAGTTGGTGACGTCTGTCTGGGTGCCACACATAAGCCAACAGCTGTCAGCACATATCGCACGAATATCCTTGAAAACGGCTGCCCATCTCACTTTGACCCCTATCCGTACAACTTCTTCCTTCAAGAAAAGGTAAAGGCAGACACTCCAAAGAGCCAACTCTACTGTCACTCTCCACTCAGCAAAAACCCATTGCACAGTCTCACTCCAGGTCCCCTAAGCTCTTCCTTGGGTAGCATGGTCTTTGAAAGAACAGAGAATGACAACAAAGTAGCACCTTCCATAGAGGACAGAAGTTTCATTCAGTTGATGGACAAAGAGGTGTTTATGGACGACACAAACAGCTGGGTGGCTCCTCTTCCGTTTTGTATACCACGCCCTCGACCCCCCCACCACAGAGAGCAAGCTCTCAGCCGACTTAACTCCCTCTGTCGTACACTCGAAAGGAAGCCTGAAATTAAGGAACACTTTGTTGCATTCATGCAGAAAATATTTGATAACAACCATGCTGAATTGGCTCCAATGCTAAATGAGGGAGAAGAAGTCTGGTACTTACCTACCTTTGGCGTATATCACCCACGTAAAACCAGGTGAAATCAGGGTTGTATTTGACTCGAGCGCTCAGTACCTAGGTGTCTCATGGAACGACGTTCTACTGACTGGGCTTGACTTGAACAACAGCTTGCAGGGTGTTCTGTTATGCTTCAGAAGGGAGCAAGTAGCCATCACCGTGGACAAAGAACAGATGTTCCACAGCTTTATCGTCAAAGAGGATCATAGGAATTTTCTCTGATTCCTTTGGTTCAAAGAAAATGACACAAGCCAAGACATTGTTGAGTACAGAATGAGGGTTCATGTATTCGGCAGTAGCCCCTCACCTGCCGTTGCTATGTATGGTCTTCGCCGTGCGGCTTCACATGGAGAATCTGAATTTGGCGCCGATGTGAACCACTTCATAGAGAGGGACTTTTACGTTGATGATGGACTCAAGTCGCTGCCCTCTGCTCCTGAAGCCATCAGTCTGCTCAAAGCCACACAAAGTATGCTTGCCACATCTAACTTGAGACTCCATAAGATTGCGTCAAACTGTCCCGCAGTCATGCAAGCCTTTCCGTCTACAGAATATGCAAAAGGCCTGAAAGATTTGGACTTAGATATGGACACAGCCCCTGTCCAACGCAGTCTCGGATTAAGCTGGGACCACAGAAACGACACCTTTACCTTCAACATTGCTGCTAGCGACAAGCCATTTACTCGTAGAGGTGTTCTTGCAACTGTCAACAACACATTTGATCCCCTTGGTCTGGTTGCCCCCATCACCATACAAGGTAAGCTGATGCTTAGAGAACTTACCAGTTCCACCACTGATTGGGATGCCCCTTTCCCTGCTGAAAAAGGAAGCAAAATGGAACGCATGGAAAGCCTCACTAGAAGATCTCAAACTGTTTGAAACTCCTCGTGCCTACACTGCTACTTCTCTTTCTACCTCCAAGAGAAAATAAATTAATGTCTTCTCAGATGCTTCAGTGCAAGCTATCGCAGCCGTGGCATATGTGAAAGTGACTGATCCCGAAGAAATGTGCCACATTAGTTTCATCATGGGTGAAGCCAAGCTGGCACCTCAGTCAGTCCATACTATCCCAAGACTCGAGTTGTGTGCTGCCGTTCTGGCGGTTGAGGTCGCAGAGCTAGACATACAACCAGACACCCTGGAGTTTTACTCAGACAGCAGGGTAGTGTTATCCCGAGCAATGGCATTATGTCCCAACTAGCTTTAAACCTGCAGATGTCGCAACCAGGTCAGTACCCACAGCTCTCCTGTCAAAGACTAACTGGCTCACTGGCCCAACCTTCCTCCAACATCCCATCTCAACATACAACACAGAGGAGGAACCGTTTAACCTCATTGACCCAGAATCCGATGCTGAAGTATGAACTCTTGTCACCACATGCACAAACACAAACACCAGTCTTGGCTCTCATTGTTTCAACAGATTTTCCTCTTGGATGTCTCTTCTCAGAGCTGCAGCGTCTCTCATACATGTTGCTCAGTCCTTCAAGAAGAAAGAGAGTTGTAGTGGTTGGCATCACTGTAGAAAGTTTCTAGATGCCGATCTACAGTCGCAAGCAAGAGCTGTTATAATTAAAGCTGCGAGCAGTGTTTCTGAGGGCCAAACGGGGCACAGGAAGCATCTCACTATATGCTCTCACTAGAGAAATAATTTTTGCTATTTAAAAATGCCCAATGCCGCTATGTCCAATCGAAGAAGAGGAAATCAAAACAAAACTACCTTGAAACCAGAAAAGGAACCAGGCAACCCTAGTTCAGCCAATTAGAAGGGATGAATATTGTTGTCGCTGACAGGTTTCAATCCCTGGTTTTCTATGTGGCAGACTGTCTTTAACCATTACGCTATTTAAGCAGCTGAATGCAACTTTTACCTCAAACATTACATTTTTGCTGAAATAACATGGACAACAGAACATTTCTTAACGGAACTAAAGAGTAGCCTTGTACAAAGGGGGCTGTAGATGGCTAGCTAATAGCTATACAGCCTACTTATAACAAAAACAATGACTCCAATCACTCCATGGCTGATTCGTTTCTTTGGAAAACAACAGTATAAAAGGGTCACGTAAAACAATTATTCCCTTAAATATATGATAATCATGGTATTACAGAGGGGATATATATTGTTGTGTGAAGGCTGAAAAGTACCAAGTGGATAAACATTTCTGAGATACAGAATTTGGAATGTCTGAGAGGGGAATCAAACCAGCGTCACAATATCGAAGGACAGGGATGTTCCCACTACACCACAGGGGCTGCGGGTAGTCACTACAGCTTTCTATCCTCTCCAAATGGAAATTTTACCGCAGTTTTGCTGAGATCAAGTGGGCAACAGAATGTTTGTTAATGGAACTAAAGTGTACTGTTGTACAAAGATTACTGTAGATGGCTAACTAATAGCTATACAGCCTACTTATAATGAAAACAATGACTCCAATCACTCCATGGCTGGTTAGTTTCTTTGGAAAGCAATAAAAGGGTCACATAATACAATTATTCTCTTAAATATATGAGAATCATGGTATTACAGAGGGATACATATGTGACAGAATTCCTGAATGGGGGCTTATCGCAAAATTTGAGTTCTGCTTTTTATTACATTTTATAAAGGTCCAGATTCAGAGCTTTGTAATGGTATATAAACAATACTGTTTGATGAAGTTATGGGAAAGATATGCTGCTTTAAAAGTTGATAATCTGCTCTACTTAGTTCTGAGAAAAAAGACTTCAAAGATTCACACTTTCCAGAGAGCTGGTCTTTGTTTACGCCTATTCAGCGTAGTTCACACCCTCTTAGGCCTTAACCCCACCCAGCTATTTAAGTATTCAATGGGGACACTCTGGCCTTGTACTTAACTGGTCTGGTTGGTCTCTAATAAACACATACTATATCAAACCAAATATTTTTTTTTCACATGGACTTGATACATCAGGTATAAATGTTAAAGTAGCTTAGCAGCAGGATTCATAATAAATAGTAGCAGCAGTATAAGTGCAGATTGAGTGCAAGTGGACTGCCACTGAGCCATTATAGGGTTATAGATTAGGCATAATCACACACACCTGGATGAATGACCGGTCAATCAGGTAGCTTATCAAACTAAGTGACGTGCTCAATTTTGTGAAGACTATGCAAACAATAGCTGAGCAAAATCACACACAAGCTAGAAAGCAGGAAATATTAGCTAGCTGGTAAGCTAATGTTGTTACCTAGCTAGCTAACGTTAACAGTAACATCAGTAGCTATAGCTAGATAACTAGCAAACGACTTCGACAACTTTTTGAAAAGGAATTATCTGCAGCTAGTTAGTAAACGTTAAACTTACCCGTATACATGTAGGAATGTTTCGCAGCAGACTGAAAAAATTATACATCCTCTGATTACATACAAAGTCCTTTGTTGTTTGCGTTTAGTTTGTTGACCTTATTAACAACGTGTCTTTTCGCTACCGTTCACACTCAAGGCGTTCTATACTTCAAGAATCTATGCATCTTTCATTGTTGCTATGATAACTGCCATGGTTGTCCTTTTCTTGTAAATGTAATCCGTGGACAGTTGTTTTATACAAGAGGAGCTAGCGTTTTCTTTCTACCATTGGCACTGCAATGAAATGCCTCAATTTTGCCGGAATGTTTTGAACAGTATCAAAGTCTGGGATTTCCTCATGTCGTCAGATTCATCTTCTGAGTCATGGCATCACTGTACTCCAGAAAGTAGTATCTCACTTCAGATTTGTTGATAACACTAGCAAAATTCAGGGCAGTGATTGATTCACAGCTGTAGCAATGCGATCGCTGTTGTCCATTTTCAAAAATCCCGGGATCACAATGATTTAATGACCTAGCAGTCGCGTTGTTGACAAAAGCCAGTTACTTTATAGAACAGTCAGAGCTCAGTATGTCAGCATGTCCAGCCCCTTCATTATCTCAGCCAATGGAAGGAAAAGTCCTGTATTTCCCGCTGGTTAAACAAGAGTTTTAGCTGAAAATATTATTCGTATTTACACTTCGCATACTAGTTTGTTACTACGTCACATGACAGTTCACATCTTCAAGAAGGCATATCTGCAAAAAAGACAAAATGTCCCAGAACATGTTTTTCTTCTTAAAAACGGCTCTCCTGAAAAGTAGTGACATGCAACATTTGCCCCCATTCAGGAATTCTGTCACATATTGTTGTGTGAAGGCTGAAAAGTACCTAGCGGATAAACATTTCATAGATACAGAATATGGAATGTCTGAGCGGGGAATCGAACCTGGGCCACAATATTGAAGGACAGGGATGTTCCCACTACACCACAGGGCCTACTGGTAGTCACTGCTCCTCCGAATAGTCTCCAGGGGTTGTGATCTATATTACCCCAAAAAGCATACACGGATGCATACTTGGAAAATCCACCCGAAACATTCATAATATAAACGTAAACCATTTTGTGTTAGGCTTACTATAACATAGCTACTGAAGGTTGTAGCCAGCAAAGTCTATTTTTGTCTATTCAGAACAAATCCTAATGCGTAATTTGTTTTGTTGGCAGCGAGGCTTGAACACTGGTCAGCTGCATGGCAGTCTGTGTCGCTAACCACTACGCTATTTAACAAAGGATATCCTGTCACTCACTCCCTCACTTACTCAGTAAGAAACATTCACTCTTCTTGGCCGGCTTCGCTTACGCGGTCAGGCAAAAACCATGTGTGTATAGAGTGGAGAATGTGTGTACGTGTTATGTGTAGAGATAAGGGACATAGTGTTTCTGGGGGAGGAGTGTGGTTTCTTGCATGAAAATTGGAATATCTGTATGCTGAGTGAAAACAGAATGTGTGTGTGATTTTATGTGGAGACATAAGAGAGTGTGTAAAGAGAGACGAGAGAAAGTGTATTTGGAGGGAGGGAGTAGAGGGTAGGGTAGGAATATGTGTGTGGCGCAAAAAGTGTGTCTTGATGAGGAGTGGGAGGAGGAGAGTGTGGATTGTGTGTGAAGAGAGAATATAATGTGTGTGTGTGATAGTGTGGAGGGAGGAGTGTGGTTTCTTGCAAATTGGAATGTCTGTATGCTGAGTGAAAACAGAATGTGTGTGTGATTTTATGTGGAGACACAGAGTGTGTAAAGAGAGACGAAAGAAAGTGTATTTGGAAGGAGGGAGTAGAGGGTAGGTGGGTAAACTTGCGTTACCCACCTTGCGTAAGCCACCTTGCATTAGCCAGCTAGCATGAGCCAACTTTGAGCCAACATGAGCCAGCTTTTGCCTTCTCGCGTTAGCCACCTAGTGTTAGCCACCTAGTGTTGGCCACCCTGCATTAGCCACTCTGCATTAGCCACCCTGCATTAGCCACATAGCCTTGAGCTTGCTAGCCACCTGAGTGACAGCTAAAATCCTCGTCCTCTAGCGTCACACGCACACACAGTGACCAAAATGATATGTCACCCGGGTTGAATTTCTAATACCATTGACTTTAAATGGGAAAGGGTTTAGCTTGTTAAGCTGAAGAATATTTGGCTCAGTTACCTCACTTAGTGATTAACATCTCCAGAAAGTTATGTCTCTGACTTATTTGGCTGATTTTTGGTGAATTTCTTATAATCAGTGAAGTTTATAGCACCATCATGAGAGCTAGCTGTTCGTACCTTTCAGGGTTCATTCCTGGCCTTGGTGTTTATCTATAAAGCAAGTAGCATCTTTCTTGGATAATCGTTTTAGGATTTATAGCCTTATAAAATGTATATATAAACTATGTCAAATTCAATTGCGGATTACGGCCACGTCGTTTGAGTTATCAACTTTTTTTTACAGCATTTTAAAGATAATGGTCCACAGATCCATCACAGCAAACGGCATGTCAATCCATTCAATGGTCTCGGAGATGTCATCTAAGATGTCAAAATAACACAAAACATTGGTGAGGTTTATAGCGCCCCCATAAGGTCATTCTATACTTGACTTCTGCTGTCCATTTGTGGCAGAGATGTTAATGGGCATGATTCGTTTGGTAGCTGTCGGATATTCCCATGTGGATTTATGGCCTTATATAGACATAGACCGGCCCACATCAATTTCAGTTGCTGATTTCAGCCATTTTGTTTGAGATATGAACTTTGTTTATATAACTTTAAATGATGATGGTTCAAAGATCCATCACACCCTATGGCATGCAAATCTGTTCAGCAGTCTCGGAGGAGATGTCGTTAACGAGTTTTTCAGAAAAGTTCAAATGGAGGCCATATAGTTTGAGATATCAACTTTTCTTATATAACATTTAAAGACAATGGTCCAGTGGTCCTTCACACCAATTGTCATCCAAATCTGTTCAGCAGTTTCGGAAGAGATGTCGTTTAAGTCTGTTTTTATTAACGCCAAAATCATGACAAACATCAGTGCTGTTTATAGCGCCCCCAAGAGGTATTTCTGTATGGGACTTTTTCCTGTCCCTTCCTGGCAGACACAATTACAGGTATGTTTTGTTTCGTAGCTGTTTGATATTCCATTTGGGATTAATGGACTTCTAAAATCATAGATCCGCCCAGCTCAATTTCATTCGCTGATTTCAGCCATACTATTTGAGATATGAACTTATACAAATTTAAAAGATAATGGTTCAAATGTCCTTCACACCAAACGGTAGGCAAACTTGTTCAGCGGTCTCGGAGGAGATGTCATTAATGAGATTTTCACCAAATTCAAAATGGAGGAAAATCCAAGGAGCGGATTCGAAAGACCCCAGAGACTTTTGTGGTCAGCATGAGAAGGGGCATATCTGTGACTTGGTTGCGTGTCTCTACGACATTCAGTTCATGAGATATGAGCGTCACTTTGTCACCATTTTCGACTGTGTGATACAGCGGCACCATGAGGTGTGTTGGTACTATAATGTCTACCATCTACAATCAGGCAAAGTTTGAAGCGTTTTGAACCAGAGGGGACTGAGCTATGGGCCTCTGAAAATGGCCCTGGAGAATAATAATAATAAAGCTGCAAGCAGCATTTAGTGGGTTTCAGCATTAAGCAATTAGTAGCCAGATTGCAAATTTTTTTCAACTTATATCCATAGTTGCAAGCAATATGACATCTATGTTTTTTCCTTTCCTATAGTGCCCCCATGTGGCCATCTTTAAACATCATTCACACAAAGTAAAATCACAATCCTGATCATGTGTACCAAATGTAATCTGACTGAGTGACAAAGAACAACAGATATTGTGTTACGGCTATTATGCCGCCACTGTTTGGCCAAACTGAATGTACTTGCATGTTACATTGCAATAGTTTTCAGGACATTTACCTCAAATGGTATTATAATACAATGTTCTGCATCAGATAAATATGGATATTTCAAATGTCTCACACTATCAGAGCAGTATAACACCTTAAGCACCAAACAATGTAACAAGGTAGTTGCTTGAATTTTTCAGAATGTAATAAATGTAGCCTAATTGTATGGTAAATATAACTGAATGGATGTTTATCAGTCTTTCCCAGCACAGAGCATATTAATTAATTCACATTTTGCTTGTTGTACGTTAATGATGGGGTCAGAAGAAATAATCATTATAATTTTCAAAGGTATGTGTACTTAAGTTTGTGTATTAACATCAATGATTGAGCAAACTATTTATTTTAGAATTTTTTTATTTCGATGATCAAAAGACTATTACAGGTGGCAACAATAGGGCATGGGCATATAGCCTATGTACCCATGTGTTATTGTTAAATTACAACTCAGATTTCATTTTAATTTAACTGCCATGTCTACAATTTAAAGGTACAATTGATAAGTTTAGCCCTCAGTTAGAAGTGGAATTGTAGAAAAAAATGAAAACAGAAATTACTTAACTACTGAGAATGGATTATATACTGAGGCTTGAACACATAACACCCTCTCTAACAAAAGCAAATTTTTAATAGCTAAAGCATTGGTTGTAATGTTCATGTCACCAGAATGAATTAAAGTGAACTAACGCTAACTAAGACTGAGGCTCTTCTAGCAATTATGAGAATAGATTAGCCATCGAGGCTTGAAAACATGACACCATCTCTAAATGGTCAAATTATTATTAGCTAAACCGTATGTTATAATGTTCATGTCACCAAAATGATTTTAGATGGACTAATGTCAGCTTAAACTGAGGTTAGTTAAATATATTTCCGTTAGCTAACGTTACTAGCTAATTAACGTCGATAGTATTTATCATTAACGTTAGCCATTTTTTGACTCTGCTATGTAGTTTTTTTTAAATGAAATAATCATGGCAACGTTGCATTCCACTAAATTTTTGCCTATAGTAGCAAGTCATTATACAAATGAAAACAGTAGATTAATTAGCTACTGAGCATAGATTAGCTACTGAGGCTGGAATTCATAACACTGTACCTTAAATGCAAATTATTAATAGCGAAACTGTTTGTTATAATGTTAATGTCATCAGAATAATTTTAAATGGAGTAACAAGCCAGACTCCTAATAAAAGCCACTAGCTGCTAACTAATGAGGCAATATGAATTCCATGTACAGTATAGTGTGTGGCATTGGGGGTTAAAGAGGGACAACAATATATTGCTTTGCTGGATGTAGCCCAGCTCCCCATGATTTCACATTATATTTGTAAGTTTACAAACTCTCCTGAGTATTTCATACAATACATTCACTGTGGTACTGAGGAGTTTTTGCGCAAAAAGTATCCAATGTACATTACAGTGGGAGGGATGGAAAATATAAGGCCTTTACACACTATATTGTCCCAGACTAAGACTGGCTCCGGGTTAGCTTAGCCTGTGTTCTCACAAGAGTTTCTCAACCTTGGGCTAAGGCATCACCCTAGGCTAAGGATTCACACTTGTGTTCCTAAACCCTGGGCTAACGGACAAATACGACACAATACCATTTTACATTCTATGATAAGCTGCAAATGTTACGTTCTCTCTGGCATGTGAATAATGTTACAGTAGCCTACATCACTGACACATGATCATTGTTATGCTACCACGATTCAATTAACAACTTCATGACATCGACTGATCAAGATGCCCACCCTGTCAGTATTTGCTTGAACAACTTTGCTAAAACTACGCAAAGAAAGTGAAAAACATTAGTCAACATTCATTCTTTCGACATATTTTCTGGATTTACATCCAAAGCAAGCTGCATTAACTACTTCGCTAAGATTTAGCAGGTATAATGAAACGACAAAACTTTGCAGAGTGAAAGGACCAAAACAGACAAAGCTTTTGGCAATGATGCGCGTCACAAGCGTAAGTAAATTAAGTGAAAGGGCAGGTTTTGTTATTGGACAATAAATGTTCTATGGTTCTGTTCTTGACCCCATTTCACACTGGTCATTTTGTCACTGTTTTTCTGGGGCTAGCCCTGAAAAGTCAGTGCTAACCCTGCTCCAGAGCATGGCCAGCTAGCCCTAGGCTTTGGGTGGTGCTTTCCCACTTCAAAATATGCAAGTGTGAACAATTGCTTAGCCCTGGGCTTAGGATGCTCTCGGCCCTAAGTTAAGGTGCAGTGTGACCACATCTAGTGTGGTTGGATGTATTACACAATCAATCTCCAAAGCAAATGAGCACCAACAATTTTTTTTTATATTAGATCACATTCTCTACATTAGCTTACATAAGCTCTAACCATTTCTGGGTGCTCCACCTTATAATACTCTTTAACCTATGTAAAGTATTATTTAAATTGTAATTTAAACACAAATTGAAGACACAACACAGACCTTTATTTTGAAGGCAACATATGAAAATCGGAAGTCTTATTGTTGCTGACTAATCTCTAATGTAGAGTCTTACTGTTGCTACCATAGTTTAATAAATAATAGGCCTGCAAGTATAGAGCGGTATAGTTGTTTTTAACGGTTTATTTAGTGCAATTTGTTTAATGCCAACTCCTTGACATGAACCGTACACGATCAGTTGCATGGATATCATGGAGGTAGTAACAGATGGCCACAATCAGTGACGTGCGGTTACTTAATCACAGAATTCGCAAATTCCCTTTTCAATTTCGCAGTTCGAAATCGAACCTAAACATTTTCTAACTAGAATCGAAATCGGTACACCCCTATATCCGCATGTCAATGTATTTTCTAAGCCCATATAGCGTAATTTAAATGACAAAGAAATCCTCCCCTCTTGAAAGTCATTAGCCCCTGGACAACATTTGTACATGGCAGCTACATTTACTTACTACCTTGCTGGTTAAAACGAACTATTAGCTGGTTACCGTCCTAACCTGCTTGCCTGTCAAGTAGATACAGGTCAGTAACCAAAACAAACGTGCTGGGCAGGTATTTGATTTCTAAAGTGGGGCACTTTATCCTACTTACCAATAACGATTAGTAACTTCAGCACAATGGACGCAAAGCTAATAATTCTAGCATGTATGGCAGCCTAATCATATGGGCTATTAGGCTATTGTCATTCGACGTAACCATCCCATATTCACAGTGACGGTGGAATAAAGCGATTTAACAAGAGGCTTACAACACTAATAATTACGGAAACATGAATACATGGCGAATGAAACCATCAAGGATGTACAGTACCATTATGCAGTATGACAGGATGCAGCAACACAAATAGACATCACAAAGCCAAAATCAATGACATTACAGGTACCAAAGAAATAAGAACGTACTCACAATAACAATGTTCCTTTGACGCTGTAAGCCAGGTGTACATTTCGTGGTTGATCGATTGAAAGTCCCACACAAATCCTTTCCCTGACTGGGACAGGGCTGCAAGGTGGGGGGTTGGTTCCTCACAATTTCCATGTTTTCTCAAAAAAGGCTTTGCCAGTAAATCCGCCAACAAATCAATTTCTTCTCCTCCATAGCGCATTAAAAAACAACAGGGCTCAGTACAAATCTAAACAAAAAATCTAACGCAATGCACTACATCTAAAAATCTCAACCTCACTAAAGAAAGTTAAAATAAATCTTAGATGTTCCTTCATTACGTCCTAACTAGTTTTATCTCAGTTAGGTAGCTGGCTCTCCGATCACACCACCTGAAAAATGAGCACGTAGGCAACTAGGCAAGATAGAAGGCTGTTACGTGCCAAAGAATAGGCTCATTATGGCGAACTCGAAATCTAATTGGTTGAAGAATGACAATCAACAACCCCCCCCCCCAATTTGCTTCAACAGAAGATGGGATTCACTCGAAATTCTATAGGCCTCAGGGTAGATTTTGACCTGGAGACAGCACGTGGACAATCTGTTTGGATAAAAGCTCTGATTTATCTGAGCTGCACTGGAAACAGCACAACTGAGGGAGAGAAAATTAATGAAACTACGCCAGTAGACTGATGGGAAAGAACTTTGTAAAATACATATAGCGTTAATGAAAATATATATTAAATTATATAAATATAATTTTCTGATTCTGACATCACTAGGCCAGCAAAAAAGGCCTCTGGTCAGCAACAGTTTCGAAAAATATCTTCTTGTATACCAAATAATAACTTTATCAAGTCGTCAATGTTTTGTAATTATTAGCGACATAAAATGTTAACTAGCGTGTCATTAATTACCTTTTCTGAAATTCTCAACGTAGTTAAAAAATACAACCCCGTTCCCAATTATCGTTATACCTTACTATTTTATTCAATTGCATTAAATTCCTTTTTTATTGAATTTGCAAATGACAGACTAGAGAGTTTTACCTACCTTATTTGCCTTCCGGTAAAGAAAAAAGACTGATCAACTTAACATTACATGATGTCTGGTCTATCGCACGTGTGGTATTTCATGATTTGCAACTTGTCTGCCTAAAGACTGTTTATCAAACAAAGTAAGATAGAGGTGACAAGATGAGTGACTCGGAGACAGGAAGGTAATCAAGATTTGTCCGGTCAGATTGGTGAATCGTCTTGTTCAACCATCTTTGATCACAGAGACATTTGGACCCAGAATTCAGTGGAATGAAAACAAAAATGTCTGCGCACGTAAACAGTAATTAGCCAAACAAGCTCAACATAACCTTCATAAAGGTGTTTTTCACAGATCGTATTTGTCCATTACTAAATATGCAAGAATCGGAATTCATTATTTTTCACCATCTTTAGTGAAATAGTGCATAATCACGTAAATAAAGGCATTATTAACACACAAACCATTGTTTGTTAATAAATATTTATTGATAAGACAAATGGAGTGATCCTCAGGAAAATAACAAATCTTAGAAGGTTGCTCAATATTTATTCAGTATACTCTTTAACAGTACTACTGCCCTAAATAGTTTCAAAAAATAATTTTAACCAGTTGAAATCAGAATACTGCTCCATATCTAATAAGCAACAGGGTGTTTATGGGCTGCTGTGGTGACAATTTTGTTGTCATAATATACAATTGTGGAATTGTCAGTACATACTGAAATAATGTGCATTAAGAAATCACGCTGAGGGGCCTTCAGTGATATTTAAAAAGTTACTTGTGAAAAGGTTTAAATCAGTCATTTGATGCTATAGTAGTAGCATTTCAAGCGTTTTTCACAAATTCAGAATTTCCGAAAAAACATTACGCCCGACTTAATGGGTTTTTTGACGTATTGGCCTGATTGATATAACTTTTGAAGACCACCGTCCATAGATGCCAAATATCAAAGTACGTGAAGATCAGATATTTGGTGCCAGAGGAGATAATTTTTTTGTGTTTTTCACACATTCAAGATGTCCGCCAAACCATTAAAGCGATGTTAATCAGTCCCAATGGCAAATATGTTCCTTGTGAGGAGATGGACTTATCTACTTCTTTTCAATGCTGTATCTCAAACGGGGTGAGTATGGTGACCTTGCTAATGTGAAAAACCTCAATAGCACCACCGTGTGGTTGATAAAAAAAATCCTTGCAGTCATTTTTTCCATATGGTCCTTGTCAACATACGTACCAAGCAGAATTATTATACCATTATCCTTGTAGGAGATGTGTCTATATATGTGCCAAACCACGCCCCTGCACATGTTCATTGGTCAATAGCATCCATGTTTTTTGACATACTGGCCTGACTGATTTAACTTTTGCGGACCTTGGTCCCTAGATGCCAAATATCAAAGTACGTGAAGATTGGACATTTGGTGGCAGAGGAGTTAATTTGTGTTTTTCAAAAAATCCAAAATAATTAAAGCTGCAAGCAGCATTGAGCAGGTTTCAGCAAACAGCACTTGACATCCTTATTGCACCATTTGCGCTGAGAAACACATATGAACGCAGTAGTACCAAATGTGGCATGGATTATTTTTTCAAACTGCCCATCATGGTGGACTTTAAGGCTTCCAATGGCAAACATTTTATTTGTGAGATTACCTTACATACCTCTTTTCAGACTTTTACTCACACAGTGAGCAATGTGTGAGCAGGCAAATATGGCCAACTGAATAGCGCCACCTTGTGGTTCATTGGAAATTGCTTGGTCCCATTTGGTCATTTCATGATTGTAAACAAACCTGCCAAGTTGGATTATAATATTCTTTTTGGGGTACGAGTTGTGTGCTAATATGTGCAATACTACGCCCTGCACATGTTCGTTGGTCAACAGCGGCGAGGCTCTTTCACAAACGAATTTCATTCATATAAATGTAAAGATCTTCATAGGTACAGGCAAAATATGAAGTAACATTAAGATCGGTCATTTGGGGCTAGAGGAATGAAGTTTGAGAGTTTTTACATATTCTAAATAATGGAGTTAATGGGTTCCAATGGCAAATATGTTCTATGTAAGAAGATGGAGTTCACTACCTCTTTTCAGGGCTCTAACTCAAGCGGAGTGAGCGTCGTATGGTTGCACATGTCAAAAAACTCAATAGTGCCACTGTGTGATTAAATGAAAAGTGCTTGCACACAATGTCGTCTAAAGATTGTGAAATAAATATAAAATCTGATTAAGCGTGTAGGAATTGTGCCTATATGCGCAAAACCACACATCTATACAAGTTCATAGGTCAATAGCGGCCATGTTTTTTTGTCTTACTGACCTGGTATATTTACATTTTGAAGACCTTTAACGATAGATGCCAAATGTTAAGTCAATATCAGCCATTTAGTGCCATAGGAGAAGTGTTTTAAGGGTTTTTCACAAATTCAAAATGGCTGAAAAACCATAAGGGAAAAGTTAATGGATCCCAATTGCAAATATGTTCCCTTTTTTGGCGATGGACTTAACTACCTCTGTTCAGGGCTGTAACTCAAACGAGGTGAGCGTGGTGAGCTGGCGAATGTAAAAATCCCAAAATCGCCACCATGTGGTGGACTGAAAATTGCTTGCACTCATTTTTGTCGTCTCATGGTTGTCAGCATATGCAACAATTAGAATTATAATACCATTATGCCTGTTGGAGTTTTGTGCCTATATATGCAAAACCACGCCAATGCACAAGTTCATTGGTCAATAACGGCCATGTTTTTGTACCTACGGGCCTGCCTTATATAGTGTTTGATGGCCTTTGTCCTTAGATGCCAAATACAAAACTATGTGAATGTCGGTCACTTGGTGCCATTGGAGTAGTGTTTTAAGTATTTTTCACAAATTCAAAATGGCTGAAAAAACAAAACAGAAAAGTTAATGGATCCCAATTGCAAATATGTACCATGTAGTAGTTGTGCATACATGTGCAAAACCATGCCCCTGCACATGTTTATTGGTCAATAGAATCCATGTTTTTTGACATACTGGCCTGGCTTATAAAGCGTTTGATGGCCTTTGTCCATAGATGCCAAATATAAATGTACGTGAAGATCGGTCATTTGGTGCCATAGGAGTAGCGTTTTAAGTGTTTTCATGGCGGACTTTAATAATGAACCGGAACAAACACAATAGGGTTTCACCAGTGAACTGCTGAAACCCTAATAATGAACCGGAACAAACACAATAGGGTTTCACCAGTAAACTGCTGAAACCCTAATAATTAAAGCTGCAAGCAGCATTGAGTGTGTTTCAGCATTCAGCTACTATTGGCCTCATTTCGCCACTTGTGCATTGAGTGATCCACGTGCGCCATCTATTCATAGATTCTCGAAATAAAGCATGAATGATGTTTAATTTACTTGCATTTGTTACAATGTAATGGTGTTGTGGACATGTAGGTCAAATGATTTAATCATATCATCAACTGTTTTTGATATATTTGCATATATGTGTAAAACCCCACCCACATTAATGTTTATTGGTCTATAGCGACCACATTTTTTGACCTACGCGTTTGGCTTATACATATTTTACAGAACTTGGTCTTTAGAAGCCCAATTTCAAAGGACGTGAAGATCAAACATTTCGTGCTATAGGAGTTTTGTTTTAAGCGTTTTTCACAAAATCCAAAATGGCTGAAAATCAAAGATAGCAGACTTTGAGTCCCATTGGCAAAAATGTTCCTTGTGAGGAGATGGGCTTATGGAACAAGTTTCATACATCTACGACACAGGGCATGGGCGTGTGTCCTAGATTCATCCAACTTATTATGGGAAGCTTGTCGACGGCTAGCTGAAAAATTTGACCCAAGTCAAACAATTTAAATGCAATGCTACCAAATACTGATTGAGTTCATGGCAACTTTAGACTCATTGGGAATGTGATGAAAGAAACAAAAGCAGAAATAAATCAGTCTCCCTACAGCTGCATTTCCACCACAGGAACTATACCCAGGAACTAGGAACCTTTCGAGGAACTCACTGCGTTTCCACCACAGGAACCAGGGTCTAGAACCAGGAACTCCATTTTACCCCCAAAACAGTCCCTGTTCGGGAGGTAGGACTTTCCCAGAGTACCAGAACTTTTAGGGTGGGGCTTGCAGTTCTGAACATTTCAGATTGGTCGAGTAGTAGTAGAATTTACTCGCATACGTTTTCAACCGCTATTTTTAAATGTCTGCAGCCATCCTCAGTGTAGTAAAGGAGTTCATTGTGCTTACAAACAGAATAACTTTTTAATGCAGCATATAAACTGAACGACAGATGGACCGACAACAAAGTCCAGGCCTTATTGTGTTTATGCTGAGGACCAAATACAGCAGGAATTGGAAACGGCATAATAATGTGTTCGCAAAAATACCCAGCAAGTTACATGAGCTGAACATTTTCACACCAGGAAACAGTGCCGGGAGAAGCTTAAAAAATGAAAACAAGATTACAAGAAGATCAAGGATCACAATAACAGAAGTGGTTCTGACCGGCGGAGCAAATAGTTTGACCGTCTACATGGTGGAAGACACAGAAACTGGATAACCAGTCGGGTTAATGTAAATCACAATGTTTTACATGATGCATGTTAAATGCTATAACGTTATGTTTTGGAAAAGTCAGGATATGTGTATACAAGTCATGTTATTGTTTGTCATGCTATTGTTCCTCTAGACACAAACCAACGTTAGCTACAGGAACATGATGTTAGCCTAGCTAAAGTCCCCTATTATCGGCCACCCCCTATTTGTTATAGTGATGTATGGAGGTTAAATATTTTAAAAATTTAATGTATGGAAATTTTAGTTGCAAATCGTGAACTTGCGACTTGCGCGACACACCAGACATCATCACGTAGGCTGTTATCAGTGATCTGACTTTTTTCCCTTCTTCACCAGAAGGCATGAAAGGTAGCTAAAACTTTCTAGTAAACATGAAATTGAAACTGTGATCAGGCATTTGTAACACAAATAAAGAGGAAATAAAACATTATTGGAAAAAATAATAAGGCGGCTGATAATAGAGGACGGTGGCCGATAATGGGGTGTTTTTTTTTTAGCCACGTCGCTAACCAACTAGCTGAAAATAGTAATATTTCCACTGGAATTTCAGGAATGATAATTAATGACATGCTAGTTAACACTTGGATGTATCTAATAATCACTAAACATTGACAACTTGATCAAATGCTTACTCTGTACAAGATATTTTTCAAAACTGAGGTTGGCTATGCCGACTGTGCTTGTGTATTATTAATTTATTGTGGTGTGTTTGTGTTTATTTTTCTTCTTAGGAAAGAGGAAAAGAGACACAGACGCGCTGAGGGACATGGACAATGCTAACCGGGCCGTCCTGCAGTGAGGACAGGACCAGCAGGACCGGTATATGCAGCTGCAATACCGAGGAAAGAGCGATAAGGAGGCGAGAGTTAGCATTCCTCGAGTCTCAGGCGGAAGAAACTGTGTTATGTATATTAACCATGTACAGTGTTATGTATATTATTGCTTTATCTTCTTGCTATATTTTATAATTCTCACTACGTAGTTGAAGTGTGCTATGCCAGCATTCATAAGCATATTACACTCATGTATCTAAAATATTCAATAATACTACCAATTTCTGCTAGTTTACTTATGTTACTGCCATATCTAAATGTTCAATAATACTACCCAGATTGCTGCTGGTTTACAGTACTCTTTATATTTTGCACCTACATTTTTGCAGATAAATAGTTGTGGAACCAAATACATGTGTATAGTGGCTGTTTGTGTAAATCTGAAAACAGAAGAACTTCTACACACTGTCTTGCTCACTGCTGAAACATTTATTACATCTCAACGTTTGCAGAAATTGTGTACAGTGACACACCGTAGTAATGCCGGCTCCTGTACTGAGTTGGTTGCAGGTTTCCACAGTGCAATAGCGATCCTTTTTTTGAATGGGTACACGACGGCGGTGTCATGTCACCCCAGTTATGGTTGCAATCGACGGCACAGGTACAGAAACGTGTCCTTAAATTTTTTATCCACTAGGCCTTGGTGAAATTTGAAACCATGGTTTCCCACCGATTGTGTACCCAAACGGATGGAGAAACATGACGCATTCAGTAGTACTTGCATATCTGAAACACACACAAAAAGGTGCCAAAAATAAGTCGATGTAGTTTACAGTAACATTATTCCCAATTGTGATTTACTTAAACGTATATAAGCCTAATAAAAAAAAATCATACCATTCTTGTTTTTTGTGCGCGATGACGCAAATCCGTCTCATCAGTCATCTCATGGTCAATCTCCGTGATAACTCGCAAAAACAGTTCACTTTATTTGTATTGCAACTCGACTAGCATTTCGGGGATTTTGAATCCGCTTTGCTACTACTGCTCATCTCTTTTCCACCGTTGACTGAATGACCACATTTACAAACCAATAAATCATGATCAATAGCAACACAACTTGAATCTCCTCCCTGGTTGCTGTAGTGTTGCAGTGTTGCATAAATAATAAAGATGCCTGTCTGTCGCTTTGTAGAGCGTATGGGGCATACGTCAGCGGACTAATTTGCCTAATCTTCGCGGGTCTTTAGACCACGGTGGAAACGCACACAACAAGCTGAAGGAACCCTTTAGTTCCTTGAATAGCAGTTCTTGGGCTCAAAGTTCTGGGTACTTTTTGGAGGAAATGCGGCTTACTATTATTCGGACATTTCTCAATCAAAAAAAAGTGGTGATCCTAACAGACCTAAGACAGGGAGTTTTTACTAGGATAAAATTTCAGCAATTGTGAACAACGGAGTTTGGGCTAAGGTGTATGTAAATGTCCAACTTCAACTGTATGCACCATATGACAAGATACATCACTAATGAGCTGTAGGCTAAGCAACAAGATCACAAGCTAAGTTCAATTGCTTCATACCCCCGACCTGTGATAATACTGAAAAAAGACAGTAGCCAGTCAAGAAATCATTGGGACAACAAATGAACAGTACTAGCGAAACATTGGTACACACCAACTCATTCAAGGATATTTCTTTATCTTTACTATTTTCCTCATTCTAGAATGATAGTGAAGACATCAAAACAAATATCACATACGGAATCATGTAGTAATCAATAAAGTGTTGAACAAATCAAAATGCATTCATATATTAGATTCTTTACAGTAGCCACCCTTTGCCTTGATGACAGCTTTGCACACTCTTGGCATTCTTTCTACCGGCTTTATAAGGTAGTCACCTGGAATGCTTTTTCAACAGTCTTGAAGGAGTTCCCACCTATGCTAAGCACTCGTTGGCTGCATTTCCTATACTCTGCGGTCCAACTCATCAAAAAACACACACACAGTCTCCTATGAACAGTTAACGTTGAGACATGTCTGTTACTTGACGACTGTGAAGCTTTTATTTGGGCTGTAGTCTGAACTGCAGTTAATTGCCAATTTCTGAGACGGCTAACTCTAATGAACTTACCATCTGCAATAGAGGTATCTCTGGGTCTACCTTTCCCGTGGCAGCCCTCATGAGAGACAGTTTCATCTTAGCACTTGATACTGCAATGAAACAAAGTTCTGGAAATCTCCCAGATTACCTGAACTTCATGTCTAAATTTAATGATTAACTGTAGTTTCTCTTTGCTTATTTCAGCTGTTCTTGCCATAGTATGGATTACCAAATGTATACCAAACCTACCTTGACACAGAACAACTGATTGGCTCAAACGAAGGAAAAATAATTCCACACATTTTCTTCTATCCTTCACACCATTTAAATTAAATGCATTCCGGGTGACTACCTCATTAATCTTGTTGACAGAATGCAAAGATTTTGCAATGTTGTCATCAAGGCAAATGGTGGCTACTTTAAACAAATATTTTGAGCAGTTTAACACTTATTTCTGTTACTACATGATTCCATGTGTTATTTCATAATGTTGATGTCTTCACTTTTATCCTACAATGTGTAAATTATGACACAATTATGCTTATAGCGCATTTGAAGATATCGGTCCATAGATGCCAAATGTCAAAGGACGTGAATATAGGACATTCCATGCTTTTGAAGTAGCTTATGAAGTGTTTTTCAAATATTAAAAATGGCTGAAAAAACGTAAGGGCTGAGCTAATGGGTCCCAAATTCAATTGTGTTTATCATGAGAAGTTGTACTAATCCCCCTCTTTTCAGGAACCCTAACTCAAATGGGGTGAGGGTGATGAGCTTGCAAACATGGATAACCTCAATAGCGCCCCCATGTGGTTGACATAAAATTACTCTCATTATTGTCGTATCATCTTTGTCAACATATTGACAAAGTAGAATTTTAATGTCATTATCCTTGTAGTAGTAGTGGGCATATATGTTCAAAACCACACCCACGCATTGTTCAATAGCGGCCATGTTTTTTGCCACACTCGCCTGGCTTATAGAACGTTTGAAGACATTGGTCCATAGATGCCAAATGTCAAAGGACGTGAAAATTGGAGCTCAGGTGCAATAGGAGTTGCGTTTTAGGCTATTTTAACAAAATCCAAAATGGCGGAAAATCCAATATGGCAGACTTTATGAGTCCCAATTAGAAAAATGTTCAATGTGAGGAGTTGGACCTATGTACCAATTTTCAAGACGCTACGTCACATGGGGTGGGTGTGGTGAGGTTTCAAAGTTGGCCAATTTGGAGGCTTGCGACAGTGCCACTTTAAGGCCGATTTGTAATTGGATTTAATCAAAAGTTGTGGCGTTTGGGCCTTTACTGCCATGTACATTTGGGCCTTTTTGAGCTTTTTTATCACACGGGAATTTCCAAACAAGCCTTAAAATGGCAGGAGCATAATAATAATAATTAAAGCTGCAAGCAGCATTGAGCGTGTTTCAGCATTCAGCTACTACTGTCCTTATTTCACCACTTGTGCCTTGAGAGATCCATGTGCACCATTATTCATATATTCTCGAAATTAAGCATGAATGTTATTTCTTGTCCAATGGTGCTCCCATGTGGCCAAACAGAGCCATAGTTCATATATTAGCTAGATGCTTTACCCTGATTATGTGTGCCAGAAGAAAATCACACTCAGCGATACAGATAAAGAGATAATGCCATCTGGCTATTATGGTGCCACCTTGTGGTAAATTTTTATTTACTTGCATACGTTACATAGTAATGGTGTTGTGGACATGTACATCAAATGATTTTATCATATCATCAACTGTGTCTGATTTATATGCATATATGTGTAAAACCACACCCACTTGAAAGTTTATTGGTCAATAACGACCAGATTTTTTAAATATATGGGTTCAGCTTATCCGTCTTTTACAAGTCAAACAATTTAAAGGCAATGCTACCAAATACTAATTGAGTGTATGTCAACTTCAGACTCATTGGGAATGTGAAGAAAGAAAAAAAAGCAGAAATAAATCATTCTCTCTACAATAATACGGACATTTCACATTGTAAAAAAAGTGGTGATTGTAACTGCCCCAGTGAACTGCTGAAACCCTAATAATAATAATAACTAGACAATAGTGTTAATCAATAGTGTTTATCTATCGAAAGGTTTGGAGTCTGTATTTTTTTAAGGTTCAAGAGATACTGTTGGTGAAGGTAATTAGCATAAACTAGCATACATGACATAGAGCTCATAAAAGTTTTACCAATCGCAGATTTCGTGGCTGTAGCTCGAGCAGTTCAAAGAATACAGCCTAGTAGTTAATTAACACTATTTACGCTAATTAGCATATGTAAAATCGATAACCATTTCATAATTTCCAGAGGGGACTGGAAACCCTAATGAACCAGATCAAACACAATAGGGTTTCACCAGTGAACTGCTGAAACCCTAATAATGAACCAGAAACAGATCCGCTCCGATTGCGGCAAAAACTTCAGAGGGGCATGTAAAGAGCTGAAAATGCTCTTTAAAGAATCAGATAGTCCAAGTACAGTATCTCACAAAAGTGAGTACACCTCTCACATTTTTGTAAATATTTGATTACATCTTTTCATGTGACAACACTGAAGAAATGACACTTTGCTACAATGTAAAGTATTGAGTGTACAGCTTGTATAACAGTGTAAATTTACTGTCCCCTCAAAATAACACAACACACAGACATTATGTCTAAACCGCTGGCAACAAAAGTGAGTACACCCCTAAGTGAAAATGTCCAAATTGGGCCCAAAGTCTCAATATTTTGTGTGGCCACCATTATTTTCCAGCACTGCCTTAACCCTCTTGGGCATGGAGTTCACCAGAGCTTCCACTCCTCCATGACAACATCACGGAGCTGGTGGATGTTAGAGACCTTGTGCTCCTCCACCTTGCTCAATAGGGTTTAGGTCTGGAGACATGCTTGGCCAGTCCATCACCTTTACCCTCAGCTTCTTTAGCAAGGTAGTGGTTGTCTTGGAGGTGAGTTTGGGGTTGTTATCATGTTGGAATACTGCCCTGCGGCCCAGTCACCGAAGGGAGGGGATCCTGCTCTGCTTCAGTATGTCACACTACATGTTGGCATTCATGGTTCCCTCAATGAACTGTAGCTCCCCAGTGCCGGCAGCACTCATGCAGCCCCAGACCATGACACTCCCACCACCATGCTTGACTGTAGGCAAGACACACTTGTCTTTGTACTCCTCACCTGGTTGCCGCCACACACGCTTGACACCAACTGAACCAAATAAGTTTATCTTGGTCTCATCAGACCACAGGACATGGTTCCAGTAATCCATGTCCTTAGTCTGCTTGTCTTCAGCAAACTGTTTGCGGGCTTTCTTGTGCATCATCTTTAGAAGAGTCTTCCTTCTGGGACGACAGCCATGCAGACCAATTTGATGCAGTGCGCGGCATATGGTCTGAGCATTGACAGGCTGACCCCCCACCCTTTCAACCTCTGCAGCAATGCTGGCAGCACTCATACGTCTGTTTCCCAAAGACAGGGGTGACCAGGGTGAGGCCTGTTCTGAGTGGAACCTGTCCTGTTAAACCGCTGTATGGTCTTGGCCACCGTGCTGCAGCTCAGTTTCAGGGTCTTGGCAATCTTCTTATAGCCTAGGCCATCTTTATGTAGCGCAACAATTCTTTTTTTTCAGATCCTCAGAGAGATCTTTGCCATGAGGTGCCATGTTGAACTTCCAGTGACCAGTATGAGGGAGTGTGGGAGCGATAACACCAAATTTAACACACCTGTTCCCCATTTACACCAGAGACCTTGTAACACTAACGAGTCACATGACACCGGGGAGGGAAAATGGCTAATTGGGCCCAATTTGGACATTTTCACTTAGGGGTGTACTCACTTTTGTTTCCAGCGGTTTAGACATTAATGGCTGTGTACTGAGTTATTTTGAGTGGACAGCAAATTTACACTGTTATACAAGCTGTACACTCACTACTTTACATTGTAGCGAAGTGTCATTTCTTCAGTGTTGTCACATGAAAAGATATAATCAAATATTTACAAAAATGTGAGGGGTGTACTCACTTTTGTGAGATACTGTATGTCACAGTTCCTTAGCAACGAAGGTTGCACCTGGATCTTTAATCCTCCCCACACTTCCCACATGGGTGGTGCCAGGGAGAGCATGATCGGGATATCAAGAAGAATCCTTGACTCCATGCTTTCACAAGTTGGTCCTTCACGTCTTACTCACGAGATATTGTCAGTAGTTAATCTAGGATATATTCTGTCACTTTGGTGAGTTATGACCCTGGGGGGCGGGGCTTCCAGTTTGATTTGACAGCTGGGCGGGACATCCGGTTTGATAGGTGGGACGTCCGGTGTGTCGTATGGACTTCCTGTATGACATGTATTAGGGCGGAACTTCCGGAATGATGTATGCATGTCCGGTGACTTTGTCATTTTTGATTGAATTGTTGTGTTCATGTTTGATGTTTTACAACAATTGATTAACACCCCAGACAAGTGTTATAACAGCAGGGATATGTTTGATGCTTAACAAATGGGTCTTAGGGTTCCGGAATGTTAAATTCCCAAGCAATTAATAGGCGTTATATCAGCGGAAAGATGTTTGATGTTTAACAAATGGGTCTTAGGGTTCCGGAATGTTAAATACCCAGGCAATAAATAGGTGTTATATCAGTGGCAAGATGTTTGATGTTTAACAAAAGGGTGCCAGGGTTCAGCAATGCTAAATCCCCCGGCATTTTATGTATTTTATGTTCAGATAAGTGTTACAACAGATGTCCTACAACCAGTGGGTGTCAACCTTTCATGTTTTATGAGTTGATAGGTGGTTGGCGTGGTCTGTGTATTTAAACCACGCAGACCCTGGTGATGGTCATTCAGTCTTGCCTGGGTAAACCTACGTACACATTACAAATCATGGCGGATTGTGCAGTGATCAACGTTTTGGGTGAAACACTGCTGAAAGCTAACAGCTTAACCGCTGCTCAGTGAGTCGGCAAGAGATGCGATCAACATGCCAGCCCCGAAGAAACCGATGCAGAGTTTAACCCAAATTCATCAACTACACCAGGATATCTTGGCACAGGAGTGGAAGTTGGACGACGGGTGGATACATTTTCAACCCTGAGACACCAGAGGTTGCATTTTATGAATTACCCGAAGGTCAAGAGTTTAAGGTTGGTGTGACTGATCAAATGGTCTTTAATGCCAGTTTATGGATCATCTTTCGAAAAGTGGGCCCAAAACAGGGCACACATAATACGGTAGATGTACTGTTTAAATAATCAAGGGAATGAAACAGTATGACTCTGTTAGATTGGTGCTATTTCCTGACAATGTCGGAGTGTTAGAGTGCGACTGCGGACTGTTCGACTGACGTACAACCCTGAAGCCCCGCCTTAAGCTAACACAGTCCTCAACACAGCATAAAAACAGACAAACCACCTGTGACTATCAAACAGTTGGCAGCATTTACGAAACATGTCTCAAGAATACAATCAACCAGAGTTTGAAGAACCCAAGGCTGAGGACTGGTTGTGTGACGCCTTGGATGACAACGTTGAACCCTGCTATGGTACCCCGGACCCTGACAGCTCGATTCCACCAAGAAACTACCATTGGTTTGATATACCCACCAAGAAACTACCATTGGTTTGACCGGCTTGACGCTCAGCTAGGACCTCTTAATCTGTCATACCTTTCAAATGCTGATGAGTTATCACAAAATGGACAAACGCCTTGCCCCACAAGTTTAAAAGCAACATTGGGTATGATCCTGGAACACGTTGTTGCGGCCATTCTCCACAAAGCATGCATCGGATGTGAAGTAGACCACCCGAGTCAGAGAAGACATTCTTGTCTCGACCCGCCTGATTATTTTTTTGAGGCCCACAATAATGACATCGTGGGGACAGTTTTAACACCGCAACTGAAACATGTGCTGGTCAAGGCTTTGAATGCATCGGGTTTTCAAGCACCGCTGACCAATGTTCACGTGGCAGCCAAGAACTTTCTGCATGAGCTTAAGTCGGAGCCGAACATCACACAGAGACTTAGTGAGAATAGGGATGAATACATGGATAAATTTAATGAGGAAGCTGTATGCGACCCAGTAGCATCTTGGTGCGACGTAAGCAAAGAGACTGCTGTCTAAGGATGGGTAACTTCAGTTGTCATGTTTACATGTATCTAAACAAATTCTATGTGGCTTTAGCGATTAAACAGTTGATGCACAAAACTATCAAGAGTGGATTTGATGGTTGTAGACCTTTTAATAACCAAGACCATGTCAGTATAAAGCGTTTTAATAATCTGAACAAGCATATGGAAACGATCAGGAACATATCTGATGATTGGCTGCAGTTGTTGTCAAACGTTGTTGAAACAAATGCTCGAAACAACTTCATGTCTAAACTTCTAACATTTTTAAATGCTGACAACAAAGACTTTAAAATCAGGCACCTTTTATGTGTGTTTACGTATGTAACAGATGTTTGTGTGATAAAATTGTTGAGTAATGAAGCTGTTGATGTAGATTGTATTTCTAAAATGTTTACAGATTTTCTAATCAGCAGAAATCTGAATGTTTGTGTAACTTTTCTGAAATTCTTGGATGACGTGTAATTCCAAAGACTCAAATAAAACAATGTTAAACGTATATTACTTCTCATTATCGACCCAATGCTCTACGATGTCTGAACAGGTTATGAAAAGTATTTACTACGACCCGTCAAACCCTGGTGCTTATGTGGGTTGAAAGGGTTTGAAAAGAGCGTACTTGGAGAAAACCGGGGAGATCCTCAAAAATAACGAGGCAAATGACTGGCTACTCGCCCAGGATACATATGCTCTACACAGGCCTGTAGCTATAAATTTTCAAATAAATAGTTACTGTTCATGATATAAATTAACAATTTCAGCTGGATTTGGTTGACATGAGTGTTTATAGTGTGGAAAACGATAACATGAAATTTATGTTAACATACATAGATGTATTAAGCAAATATGCATGGATTTGTGTGCTGAGAAATTAAAGCACTATTGAGGTAAAGCGAGCATTTGAAGATATTAAAAAAAGGAAGAACACCACAAAAAGTCCTAACGGACAAAGTGAAGGAGTTTTTAATCATATTTTGAACTGTTAATGAAGAAGTACAGCATAAAACATTTTGCTACAGGAAATGATGTTAAAGCGAGTATCGCTGAGAGATTTAATAAAACAATTATGGAGGTATCTCACAGCTGCCAACACTCCTCGCTATGTTGAGGTTATTCAAGATTTAGTTAATGGTTACAACCATAGCTACCATCATTCTATTAAGATGAAGCCTGCTGACGTTTGTAAAGAAAATGTTAGACTAGTTCTCAAGAACCTGTATGGTAAAACAATAATGAGAAATGGTAATCAATGTTACAAATTCCGAGTTGGTGATACTGTGAGACTCTTAAAGTTGAGAGGGGCGTTTACCAAAGGCTATGGAACAGGGTACACAGATTAATATTTTACAATAACAGAACGCTTTCCACAGGTACCTCCGGTATATAGAATAAAAGATTATGATGGTGATGTGATAGTTGGAACCTTCTATGAACAGGAAATACTGAAAATAATCGTGGCTAAGGATAAAACTTTTAAAGTGGAAGCAGTTCTGTTTGAGAAAGTACAGAAAGGGAAGAAAATGAGTCTCGTGAAATGGCTTGGTTGGCCTGAGAAATTCAACAGTTGGATAGCATCGGAACAAGTCCTTGACCTAGAAACTGGATAAAACACTAGCATTTGCAGGATCACGACATTTACATTGACTGCGATCTGCATGGGTGACGGCAGTTTCTACATAACGCTGCCCAGAAACTTGTTGAGACATGTCTATCCAAACAATTCGAGTTGGAGCTATACCACAAAATTTGCCAAAGGTATAGATTTGAAAGGTGATTGAGAAGTGTCTTTGATAGAATTCCAATACCCACATACATGGAAGACTTTTACATGCGGTGAAAACGTATTTGAACTACAGGTGCTGGTCATAAAATTAGAATATCATCAAAAAGTTGATTTATTTCAGTAATTCCATTCAAAAAGTGAAACTTGTATAGTATATTCATTCATTACACAAAGACTGATATATTTCAAATGTTTATTTCTTTTAATTGTGATGATTATAACTGACAACTCATGAAAATCCCAAATTCAGTATCTCAGAAAATTAGAATGTTACTTAGAATATTACTTAAGAACAATACAAAAAAAGGATTTTTAGAAATGTTGGCCAACTGAAAAGTATGAACATGAAAAGTATGAGCATGTACAGCACTCAATACTTAGTTGGGGCTCCTTTTGCCTGAATTACTGCAGCAATGCGGCGTGGCATGGAGTCGATCAGTCTGTGGCACTGCTCAGGTGTTATGAGAGC
>JACXGI010003813.1:0-49610 GCA_016801175.1 Esox masquinongy
GTGTGTGTGTGTGTGTGTGTGTGTGTGTGTGTGTGTGTGTGTGTGTGTGTGTGTGTGTGTGTGGAACAGCTCTCGTCTCCCTCACTGATATCACGAGTCATTCCAGATACAGGCTCCAATCACGTGGCGTTCCCGTTCTAATTAAAATGTCTCTTTAACAGGCCATGCATGTTTTCATTCTTCACTCAGAACTTTCCATTGGGGACAGGAGTGGCATATAACTTTTCCTGGTGCTCACCTCTGGTAGTGTGGTAGCTCATTTTAAGGCCTAGCAGAAATGCCTACTACTTAATCTTTTATTCTCTTGAAATATCTTTCGAACATTTTGGCTGATTAGACTTTCATATTTAACCGAGAATTTCAATCACCCTTGTGTAAATTCTATTTCATTATCAGGGACTTAAGATATGCAAATAGCTGGATGAGAGAAAGCTCTGTGAATCTGTAATGGAAGATTACCTTCTGTGTTTTGGAGCATTTATCAGTCTTTTCTCTTTCTGTTTACATGTTAATCTAAAGCAAATACATTTCACATGAATGTTAGATGTACTGACATGTTTACTGGAACACTACATATTACTTGCCCTCAAGGTCCTGTCAATGATATGTGTTAATTCTAACGTATGATATATAATAACCTCAGAGCTGATTTTGTTCACCTGGATTGGACATACCGTGCATAAAGTTCCAGTGTATTGCTTAGTATTCCATTGTTTGGCATTAAATATGTTTTTAAGTAATCTTTTCAGCTGCGAATGGTAAAATATTTAGAACACAGCCTGCCTTATTAACCTATCTGCTAATGTTTAACCAAAGTCTAAAAAAGTGTGTGTCAAAAGGCCTGAAAAAAGCCAAAGTTATTCCAATGTCTAAAAAGAATTTACTCGCTATGAATCACAGTGTTTTATCCAAGTGAGAAGTTCCTGAAGACAAGCTTCATAAATTTTTTTCTAAAGCCCTGACCATGTTAGCCAAAAATAAGTGTTACACTGGATATGGCAAAAAGGCTAAGTTACAATACATGTTTGTTATTTGTCGTCTTACAACTGTCATGACTATACCGTTCTAAAACAGGCTATGCAATCAAATAAATGGGGTTTGATACAAAACAAATAGACTTTACAACTGAGCCGCACCCATAATGTATGGCAGCATGGCTGCACGTGGCAGTCCTTCTCTTCCCGGACCTTTGCAGAGGCCCTTGATGAGGTCCTGATAGGAGGTAGGGGCTAGGAAGGTTCTGGAATATGCCAGTCTTTTTTTGGTGTTGTTGGTACGGCGCTGATGCCGTAGGCCGGCGGCTCATTCATGCCGCACAAATGGCAACAGTACGATGGGGGGGATATGTTAATGTTAGAAGAAAAACACTCTCACGGCCATCTTATTTAGTCTGTCAAAAATAAATCTTGTCATCTGTTTTTCTAAGTGATTAACACAATCCAGATTTTGCGTTTCCGGGGAGAGACGCTTGAAGTCTTGCTTGTGTGGCTGCATGTGTGAGCTGCTGTCTCCCCTAACTCACCTCTCCTGCCAATGGGGAGTAGCTATAACAACAGTATCCTACAAAACAGGTCGTAGCTAGCTGGTATCCTGTGAGAATTTACAAACCATCTGCAGCAGAAGAGGCAGGACAGAGCAAACTGAGTGATGGAGGGTGCTGAGCTCATAGCAATTCAACATGGCCTACAGTATGATATCGACAACAACAAAATGTCATTTGCACTGTTTAAGTCAGTGATCTTCCTAAAAGACAATGGGCTCCCTGTCAATCCAGTGTATGTTAAAAACTCATTGTATCCCCAGTTTATTGGTGGCATAGTTCACAATATGATAACTTAAACCATGATCGTCCCTACATTGGGTTTTGTTGGTTACTGTGTGTTAATAAAGCTGGAAAATGTCTGATTTAATGTGTTTTCACACATAAAATGCAACAAAAGGTGAACATTTTGAAAGGGGTTGGTAACTTTCTATATCCACTGTATGTGCAGTGTCCCTCAGGACTCATGCCTCGCTTTTTCCAAACCTCTGGTCGAAGAAGCTACAGTTACCGTGTCTGTGTTTGCTGAGTGAGTCAGTACCCAAAGCCAATAAGCTCACTGAAATCCGAAATAACAAGAGTCAGTAATAAAATGTGTCATTACCAATAAGATTTTCTTAAATAAATCTTAGATTAAAAAGCATTGTATTTTGTTCAAAACATCTCTGAAAACCAAAACATCTCTGAAAACCTAAATAGTCAATTTGACTATTGAGGAAGCTGATCTCCGTGGGATAGGTAAATTATCATGGCCATGTAATATTGAAAGTAAAGTTGTTTTGAAACTTTGGAGGGGTATGTCTGTTATAAAAAGATGCTGAACATGCATGCTTGCCTTTCCTTGTAATGGGTTGACTGTTTCTCTTGCAGTTTTCAATATATCTGTGATGACAAATCAAATTAAAATATCTGAGCTCAGACACCCATACCACACCACAGAAGACATTCCACCAGGGGTGTCTTAACAGTCCCCAAGTCCAAAGAGATGCATGTTACTACAGAGCTAAACAAAGTATAATACAGATTTCAGATGCATGAGTTTATGGTATTCCCTTCCATCTCCATGGGGTTGGCGGTTTGAATACCAGACGTGGTGAGGTAAGTGGCTCACAATCAATGTTTGATCTGAGCACTTTTATGCCTATGATTCGCAAGCTGTGGTGGTGCACAGTGTCAGTCTGACAATGATATCATCCGCTTTTGAAACGCTGGTAACCCGGAAGCAGAAGTGTGGGCAGTTGACCCTTTACAGTGTTCACGCTGTGAGGATATTTACAGCATTGTGTCACAAGCTTGAAATGGGTCGCAGTCAGTCACAATCATTGATTTCACGCCGTGAGCATTTTTACATGACAGCCGACATCAATGCCTCAGGTACAACCTATCATCCTTGTTGAGGCATTGACGGCTCCCGCTTCTCCAGCCGAATGGAGGTTTGTGTGTCTTTGTGTGTATATTGAAGGGAAAAGGCAAAGACGCATATCAGTCATGTGTTGTAGAATTGTTGGGTTAGGTTAGGGTTAAGGTAAACTGAAAATTACCAACACAACATTTCTAATTCATACCAAATACATTTTGCGCTGATCACACAGTGGTCTTGCATGCATTAAATTCGTGCATGGTGAGCCCTGGCCCGTTTGGCTACCCAAATTTCACCTACAAAAATGTCTTAAGAAAATCATATCAGCTAACCAACAGATGTTAGGCTGCCTTCTTGGTAAAAAAGCTTTATTTCTTCTACTTATCACTGCTATATAGTAGAAAACATATATGATGATAAAGTTTAACCTAAATCACATGCATACAATAAATATCAGTTTATTATGGTATGGATTCTATAAAAGTAAACCAGTATAAATACAATCGCATGAAAAAAATAACAAATTTAATTTAAAGAAAACTGTAGGCAATAGTGCCATTGTAAACCACATTACTGCATGTCAATGACTGATTGTACTTGGAAATGTGAAGTTTCCTATCTCGCCCAGCACTAGTTTAACGTATGTATAACTGAACAAAACTGTTAAATGAACTTTAAAAATATTATAAAACATCTAATGGACTGAGAAAAGACACATTTGTAATGATGAGTTATCTACATGCCCTTTATGTCATTATTTTATTCAAAACAAGCGTTTGCTTCCTCAAAATTATTGCAGACAAACACATTAATATTGTGACTTTAGCAAAGCCCAATATCTTTCTCCTGGATGTGCTGGTAAGGAAAAGGCTATAACCAATTGTTTGCAGCACTTGGAGTCCAGGTGTGCCAGTACCTTTTTTTTTTTAGCGGTTTTCATCAACGGGAGCAAAAAACCTCTCGATTTTGGTCAAAGGTGATCGGAGAACAAGTGCCTTATGAAACATTCATGGCTTTTCTGCAGCCTGCTCTCCAAAATAAGTTAGCACCTTCCCTCCATCACTTTGCTCCTGCCTGCTGTCATGACAAGACTTCAGGACAGGCAGAAGATTTATAGACCAAATTCAGTTACCACTCTTAATTTAGCCTGCGAAACTGTAGTAATATATGTATACTGACAATTGCATTTAATCCTGTCAGCCAAACTCCTACGAGGCGTTGTATGCTTCTAAGCACAACAGAGTACTGGGAAGACAGTAGGCTATCTGCCTCATCTCTATCAACGTGAGAGAATCACACCTCAATCATCACTCAGTCGGCCCTGACAACCCCTGCGCTCTGAGGCATTTATACCCGAGGGCCTCAGTGAGGAGGAGATATTTAGTAGATAACTATTTTTTGTATCGTAATAGGCCTTGCAAGAATTGGTGAAATTCACCACGTTACAACAGCTTGAGTGTCGCATTTCAATAGACCACAAGACCACATTAGGCTTAATATCTACCACCTCAGGTAAAGGAATATTTAGCAGTCCTGTCTTGTCTAGATACTCTGCCGAGAACACTGTGGTTTCTCACAAAGACTTCCAAGTCACGTGCAATATGAGCTCACATTCTATCATAATTCAGAGAAAAACATTTTCCATTTACAAGCAAAACTGGCTAGATGCATAGACCAGAATAGTGGAGGTGGTGGTGGTGAGGATGATATTAATAAGGGCTTAATGTTGTGGGGTGGGGTTTTAGGGCGGACTGAAAGATGGTGATGAAGTGAGTGTCATGGATTGAGTTCCAGAGTAAAAGCATTGGTTATCATTTAGTTACACATAATGATGGGACAAAAGACTGTAGCACGAAATTTCGCGGTTCGGAAACTCCACAAAATCCACTATGCGGCGTGCTTCACCTCGAATTGAAGCAAATGTTTCAGGTAAAAACAAAAAAACACTCGCCAATTGTTTTTATGCAGTTTGATGGCATGATGGCGTCCAACGTTGGAATTGAAATTGAGGATATGCCGCCCATATTTAAATCGTCTGTATGTAGAGGCAATTATTTAAGTGTGTGGCAATACTTTGGTTTTCCTGTAAAGACAGAAAACAATTAAACAGGTGTCGACAAGGCTAAGACAAGTTATGTAAATTGACAGTTCTCTACTACATGGCCACCACAACAAACATGCACATATTGCAACATATTGCACATCATCCCAAACTGGGAGGTTTACTTTTTTATTTATTAATTTCCCAGAATGTATCTTTAATTGATGTACAGCATTTAAATGCTATATATTGCCTTCATAATACCAATATTAGCACTACATCAATGTGTAATGAAGCATCTAACCGGATCTCATTGTAAAGAGGTCATAAATGTGGCATAACTGTTTGATGCAATCACCAATCAAATTTGACCGACTAAAACCAAACATGACATAAACCTGTGGTTTATAAAGGGTGACATAGAGGCTTTCTAATGGTTTTTTAAATCCCTCAATCAACTTCAAGTGAGGGACTTCAGTGTGGGATGTTGATTTCACCACGTAATTTTTGCAGCTGATTTGACCCTAGAGCCAGATTAATTTCAAAAAGGCTAACCTGCTGTTATTTTGGGTGCTCTTTTAATGTCCTGAGAAACATTTATTGTGGGTTTTTGGGACTTTCCCTAAAGGTAAGTGTTTCTTGGAGTATATCACTAAACATGATTTCAGTTTGGGCCATGTGTCATCTTGCTGCATGTCACTCTTCCAAAGCAAAGGTTTAGGACATATTGGGGTTATGTCACATTTGACGTTGGAGTACTCTGTCACGCTGTCATAACACATTAATAAATACTAATACAATGCATAAAGCGTATGTAATGCTTATGAAGGCTCTGTGAAGGCTTTGTCAAGGCTTCATGAAGGCTTTGCACACTGCATAAGAACATAAGCTGTATAAGAACATAATTTAATGCAGCACTGTAATATGTAAGTCATGCTCAATTCTGTGGAATGTTTGCTGTCAAATTGTGGACTTTATGAACCCACATGAATGTCAATGCTTTTAATTGCACCAAACTCTTCAAATGACCTGTGACCCCTTGGCTAAACTTATCAATCCAGAAATGTTGTCGCTTTGCATGATTAATCTACTGAAGAGCTAAGTTAATGGGACCTGTGGTATGCATATTACATGGCTTGACAGCTGCTGCCCAACATGCTGTTCACCTGGAAAACTGAGTCAGGCAGAGGCATTGATCTGTGCAGTTTTTTCCTTCTCTATTGAGTTGCGTCTGCCCTGCCAGCTGCAGACGCTGGCAGGAGCCAGATGGGCCAGACACACCCCCTTGCTGTACCCTGCAGGATGTCAGCCTAGTCACAGAGAATGCCTGCGCACCCTCCACGCTCCAGCTCAAAAAGTCGGCCTCGGCTCTAAGCTGCAGGATGCCACTTGTTCAAATGTCAGTTGAAGCATGTTTTGATATAACGTATTCTGCTGAAAAAGACCCTAGCGATTTTAAGCTTCGGAATGTCTCAGGCATTTTGGCACAATTCTAGTTTTTCTGTGCCACCTCATGGTTCATCACTTGATTGTAATGGAATTTGCAGCCAGAGTTGATGTGTTTTGACGTGTGTTTTGTTTAGTCTAGGTCTCCTGTCTCCAGGGTTTAGAAATGAATAATGGAGTCAGCGGCTGTCCTAATGTGATTGTCATTAGTTGGACTGATCAGTGAAATCAGTCCAACACTGCTCATGTCTCTTCCCACATGACTAATTAATGCCTATCCTTCACATGGCTGTTTAATAATGAGGAAAGGGAATACAATGGGTGGTTTAAATGAAAGTAAAATGAAAGGGGATATTTGATTTGTTCCCCTCTATACTTACTTTTAGTCCTTTACCCAGAAATGTTGTTCTGTCAGAGTCCCATTACCGGAGGTTATTTTGCTGGTTTATTCATTTCTATGGACCATACTAGTGATAGCAGTGTGCTTTAAAAGTTTCTTGTGGTGACATTTTGGAACAAATGACTTTGTGTTAATTGTGTAGTTTATCCTCTTCCGCCGTTACTATAACTCATTCCAGTGACTATGCCAGCCAAATTAGGTCTGAAATCAAACAATAAGTTATTGTCTGGGTGATGCAGTAAAAGTAACATGCAACAACATGATATAAGCCTAACAGTGTACAGTTTAGAAAGTGATTTCACTCTCACAACATCCAGCCTCGACCAAGTTGCTGCAAGAGATAAAAGAGCTAAGGAAAACTATCTAATTAAATGTGTAATTTACAGAGGTCAGAGAACCCAGCGTGAGTTTCCAGTGTTCTGCGGAAATGGGTCTCGCAGAACCCGACAGTTGTGCAGGACCATCTTATCAAGTATGTACGTACACTTTCAGCACTGTAAAGTTCAGTAATACATGTCTGACTTTTATTTGTTGTTAGCTCAGAAGTAATCTATAATATTGACTAATTTGAGTTGTCTGGGGTTAGTTCCAGTGCCTGTGTATTTGGCAGGAAATCAAATGACATTGTTTACGACTGGCCTGAGGAGAGCCAGGCTGTATTCCCGAAGCAGCCCTTTTTCTGCCTCTTCTTCTACCTGAATGGTCTCTAATGAGGGGACCACCCTGTGTTTTCCTGTCATGCCATCACACGGCTCCCTTACAGTGGCCCGTGGGCCAGTCAGTTGGCAAGCCACCGTGCTGCTGGCTCTGATGTAATGTGTGCCGTCGGCGCCGCAATGCAAATGGAATCCCCGTCATGGGGACGATAAGTCCGGGCGTTCGGCAGTGACAGAGACATGCGTCGGATCCATTGGCCCAGAACCAGAGACCAGGCGCGATACCACTGGTGATTGGAGCCCGCATTGCTACCTCTGTGGTTTGATCAATATTTCATTTTAACATTCCTCACACGTGTGCACTTGAGGCACACTCATTACTCTCTATGTCAGAGTCTGGTTTTAAAGCCTAGCGGTACCAAGCCCGTTCGGGAGCGGAGGGGCTACGCCACGAAACAGTACCGTGGCTAATGAACCCGCAGGGACACCGCGTGTATAGACAATGCTCCATCCATAAACATCAAGTGCGGTAGGAATATGATAGTGAGAAAAAAGAGCGTCCTCTGCTTTAATTCTGGCAGTTTGATGGGGGAGTTCAAAGAAGTCAGCTCCTCTGGCGTATTATGATGTCATGCTATTGTCCATGTTCTGAGTTGCTAAAAGTAAAAAATTCATCAGGCGTCTGAAAAAGAGGAGAACAGTGGATCTGAACGAGCCTTAGGAGAGTGCACTTCAGCTCTGTGCCCCTGTGAGCTAATTTACCAGGATGACTACGAACCGTGACACGCCATCCGGATATGGGGCTGCACTCGCATTAATTACCCAACAAAATCAAGTGGAGGGCCGTGTATGTGTTAGCAGTATCGTTTGGCAGGGACTCCCATGTGTGACTTGGCCTGGTGGTGATTAGATGTCTGCTCTCCACAAATCTCTGGAACTTTCGATTCAAGAAATAGGGCTCAGTCTCTGCAGATGAGGGAGGAGGCAGTGATGGTAGCTAGATTTCTGTCTGTCTTTTAGGGCCCAGGGCATGTTGGATAAAGCGAGCGTGACCGTTTGAAGCAGTTATTCATGAATGAAGTTTAAATGAAAGACAACCCCCCCCCCCCGATCTCCACGTTTTTTTGGAACTGGCAAATAATTGTTACAGCTAACAAGCAGCTCCATTAGGCGCTGCGCAGGATGAGAAGACGTTGCTCAGCAAGCCTGTTCTACCTTTACCATTGGTCCACTTGCTGTGTTCTGCTCCTGGGGAGGGCATGGCAGAAACGGGGTGGAGAAAAGAAATGGTCACATGGCTGCCGCAAGTCTGCAATAATCTGGATAATAAGAGCTGCATTGTGATTATGTTGTGGAGCTTCACAGAGAGGATGACAGATCTCCTCCAATTCCTCTGGATTATGCTGGATTGTACTGCAATGTTTTATCCTTCCCATATACTGTCAGACGTTGATGTAGATAATGACACTGATGGTTAGTTGGATTTACAAGATAAAGCCTTTCCCCAAATGCTCAGAGCACAATGCATTGCCTTGCATTGCCAGACACATACAATCTGAGAGTACTTTCAGTTGGCTGGGATCATTTGGAAGCCGATAGACCTACTCAGGGGCCTGTGAGCTGAAGTACTCAGCCCATCGTCTTCATCACCATCCGTCAGCATTTCACTCCCACTGGCCCGTTGGCTGGAGGAGAAGCTCTCGGGAGACCAGGCTTCTTGGCTTTTTGCTGATTCTCACGCGGCCGTTGTCAAGTGAGAAGTGTTACAGCCCTTTGAGTGTCAGGGGCTAAAGAGAGGCATCTTGTTGCAGCACACCACTCTGTGAATTATGGATAAGGCAACACTTACATTGTCTGCTGTATTCTCCTGGGTGTCTTGAGTTTCTCACCCTTCTCCCTGACTGAAGGCACACTTCAACACAATCACAGAATGTAACAGTGTAAAAATGGATGATGACAAGGGACGGACTGCGAACGCGAAGGCGCTGCGTTGATGGGGAAGACGTGAGGCCTTGTGTGAACATTGACCCGAAAAACTCTTGCGGGCATAAGAAAGTTTGCTCCTTACTAAAATAAACACTTGCAACTGCCACTGCAGTAATATTGCCAGTTCCACATTCTTGCCAAATAAGCTTGACATGCTTATAAGGTTTTCTCTCAGTGACTATATCTCTGAGCTGAAATGGGCTACCATCTGTCACATTGGCCAGGCTCTGCCCATGGAGAGGGGCTCCAAATTACACAGAGGCCCCTTTCAAACACCATGAGGTCTTATCATTTTAAGTTACCTTTTCCAAACCAGTGTTCATGTTTTTGTAAGATAACATACCCCAGGCTGACCCAGTGTAAGCTCAGCATGACCTGCATCTATCTGTATGACCCAGGCATCACTTTAGACCAAGGCCTTGCTCAAACACTCGCCCACCTTTTCATCTGCCTTTTTTTTAATCAACTTTTCAAACTTTTAGGGAGACCTTCATTTAATCTATTAATCTTTTACATCCTCTCCCGGTGAACTGTAATTGTATCGACTATTTTAATGCTTTGTCTGCTTAAGGACTGTTTACATATTCTTTTGATTTTTAACAACTCAACATTACTTTTACCATTATGGTTAGCCGCCTCTTGTGAATAGAAGTTGTTCTTGTGTATCATTTTGCTGGTTTAATCAAGTCAAATATTCATACTCAAAGATTAGAAGAATAATATCCAATGCATGAATTGACACACTGTTTCTTAAAGGTGCACTTTGTTGAGGAGACCCAATAATGCCTTTATTCCAAAGCTGTTCTGTGTGTTGCTCAGGTATTCCATCTCTGTATTTTAAAGGAATAGTGTAATTCAGGCTAGACCTTCCCTTGATTGACTGTGCAGTGCAGTGTATCATCGTCTCCCCCAGTTACTTGGCAGGGGCTTAAAGTGGTGGGGTGGGCAGGGCCTGGCAGTTGTGGTCAGGGCCTGGCAGTTGTGGTCAGGGCCTGGCAGTTGTGGTCAGGGCCTGGCAGTTGTGGTCAGGGCCTGGCAGTTGTGAGCAGGGACTGGCAGTTGTGTGCCGGGACTGGCAGTTGTGTGCCGGGACTGGCAGTTGTGTGCCGGGAGGGACTGGCAGTTGTGTGCCGGGAGGGACTGGCAGTTGTGTGCCGGGAGGGACTGGCAGTTGTGTGCAGGGACTGGAAGGCGCCCAGAACGTTGTTAGAGAACCTTGTAAAGCACTAGATCCACTTAAATCTGATTTATGACCTGCTCTGTCTAAATTAGCACCCTAGTAGGTGGCCAAACTAGTCTATCTACCTAGTCTCCTAATAGTAGATCTTGCCATTGTACCTTCCCACCTGTAGAAACGTAATTTTCTGCAGGATATTACTTTCTCTATTTTAGCCAGTTTCCCACAGCAGGATAACAGCCCTACAGGAAATGGAAATGTGAATTGTTATGTGGATTATAATGTATGGGTTGTAGAGCTTATACATATTTTCATACATTTTTTCTCAAATACTTTTAATTAAAGACACAAGCAGAGAAAAAACGATATGAGGGCTTAAAATATATTATGTGTTTACTATCATTGTTTTTATTGTTTATAGTTGGTAGTGTGAAAAGAAAATGTACATATTATGTTATTTAAATTAAATTGTTGTCGCGACACTTGTTGTAGGCTCAAAGTTAGACTTGAATATGACTTGTTACTATCAAAAAGCTTCAACAAGTCTGACATACCAAAGATTACATTAAAGGCAATTGAAAGTCAAACCAGTTCCCCACCCAGCAACCACCAAGATCACCTTCACAACCGAATGTTTGTCGTTTGGCCACTTTCCGATTTCTGTATTTAGGAATCCACCATGTCTTGTTCAAGGTCAGTAAACAATGTGTGTCACATAGCTGCTGTGCAGGTTTGACTAGATGTCAGGGGTAGTTCTTTGTTCTCTAAAAAGTTACACCAGGTTACCACACTTGTTCCATACTCGGGCCAACTGTATTTAAAGTTCATCTCATTTGTACTTCAGCAAGGTGGTGATGACGTCCTCTCCAAGTCCACAAAGTAACGTTACTGTGTGTATTGGTTTGGTAGTCTCAGCTCATCTGGATGCTTTGAGAGGCACTGTCCTGTGCTCTGCTACGAGAGATATTACAGCGTGACTTTGCTACCTTACGTGAAGGTTGTTTTTGTCCAAACAATGCCATCCTCTGTCCATGCCTCAAGGCTGACATCCCCACGAGATCCAGTTTGCCACAAATTGTGCAGTATTTGATGTGCAAACTCTATTAACACGTTTCATCTGTCAATGAAATGCTTGAGTGTCTCTGCTCCGAAGCGGAGATCCTCTGTAAAGTACGAGATATGAAAAGAGCAGAGCCATGTGATGAATGAAGCCTCAGAGACAGGAGAACTGCCGTCCCGTGAATGCTGCTCACACATCCATCACCAGGCTCTTTTGTACTCGGGAAATGTGCTTAAGCTGTTCATGGGCCTGCCATCGGACTTAATTGATTTCCCCAGAGAAATTAAAAGTGATGTAGCTACTCCTTCACAAGTCAATTCAGGATTTCTTAATAGGAACTTTGAATGTGCAGCTCATCTGCTTGATTGTTTTTGGATCAGACGTCTACCATACAAAAAGCTTTGATTCTCTGTAAGAACTCATGTCTAGGTCATATACTCATTTTTACACAGCCTTCATCGTTTTTATTTACCCATCTCTTAGATTCAAAATGGACCAAGCTGTCAAGATCATTTTATCATACAAGAAGAGCTCATAGAGATGCATTTTAATTGGAAGCTTACAGTGAAAAGTCTGTGTTTGACAGATCAGTGATCTGACTGATATTCTGTATTCTACTTGTTAGTGTTTTTGGAATTCTTCTTACTGTCCAATTCACTCAATGTCACTCACTGTCTTGTACATTTTAGGTATATGCACACACACATGTATGAACATACACACATGAACACACACACACTGCTCTCTGTGTTATGTGGTTCAGGAGGTTTGTCCCTGTAATGGGCTGAGGTTGGCCCTCCCCACTCTTCCTCTTCACTGTGTTTTATAATGGGGCAAGCAGGCCCACACGGTGGCCACGGAGCGGGAATGAAGCCTGCCGGGCTGGCAGACAATGGGTTGCAGGCATTAGATGTCACCAGCACATCTCTTTCTTGCAGAGCCCAAATGGAGGGAGGTTTTAATGAAAAACAGGAAATGGAAATGGGGCCGGGGCGACAAAAGACAGTCCTGTGGAAATGTTTAGTCAAGCCTGCAGTGACCTTCTTACTGTATTCTGTTTTTGTGGCCCAAATACACATTAGTTGACAGAAAGTGTCAGACAGGCCTCTAGAACCTATTGTTAAGCCTTGGGGGCTTTCAATCTACTGTAAACCTTTTAGCTGCAATCCAACCATTTAGGCAACTAAAAACACCTTCGGTTGCACAACAGTGTCTTTTTTTCTTCTATTGACAAAATCTATATTGGTGTAAGTGTGTGGGAAAGTGCCTTAGACGCATTATTAAGTTTATTTCCGATAACTCTGGCACTGTGGACTAAAAGCTTAGCTGGGCATTCGTTGCTGCAACTGCTTTCCTGCCCATGCTTTTTCTTTTATCCTTTTACCCTTTTGAACGTGTGACGTAACAGAGAAGAAATATTGGCACTCCAAACGTGTGTGGGGAGTTTGAAGGGTCTGGGTTTTCTCATAAATGCTTGGCAAGCCGAGCAGGGTTTGATAATTAAAGCATAAAATGACTGGAGCCCTTCTGCTGTCAGTAATCAGTGCTGATGAAAGTACTCCTCACTCCTTGTTATTGGGATTGATAAATGTTTCCTCATCTCCATCTGGTGAATCAAGTGTTTACCCCCCAGTACACATCACACCTCTGCACCTCCATACTGTAGCCAGAATTGTAGATTTGAGTGATGTAACTTGAAATTGAGTCCAACGTGAGTCTCATATTTTGTTACTTGAGCTGTATGGTTCAGGAGACTTGGGAGTGTGTCCTGTTGAGTATGTCTGCACTTTATGTAACTGCCACGACAAGACGTCTTCAGGTAGATGACCAGATATAAATGATAAAGGCTTTCCCTAAAATCCCTCTCATCAATGTCCACAAATAGTAGTTTTAGCGTACCTGGCAGAATGATATCAACGATTGTTTGCGTCGGTGTACTGGCGGTTTATTTTGCCGTCTCTGCAGTCAGATGAGCCCTACCGAAACCCTGCTAGTGCTGCACACTGGAGTTAAAGGCCCAGCTCATTCATTAGCCTAATGTGATTTCACTTCCTTTAGGATATTTTGACAATGTGAATTACAAATAACACTGAAAATATTCTCCATCTTACTCCGCGATGGAGAATAGGAATCACCTGTTGATGATGCATCCTGTCCCTGGGTGATGCCGAACAGTTTGTGTAGAAATGAGGCTTCCCAACCATTTTGTCTGCTTGCGGAACAGTCAAGGCTTCCCAACCATTTTGTCTGCTTGCGGAACAGTCAAGGCTTCCCAACCATTTTGTCTGCTGGCGGAACAGTCAAGGCTTCCCAACCGTTTGTCTGCTGGCGGAACAGTCAAGGCTTCCCAACCGTTTGTCTGCTGGCGGAACAGTCAAGGCTTCCCGACCGTTTGTCTGCTGGCGGAACAGTCAAGGCTTCCCAACCGTTTGACCGCTTGCGGAACAGTCAAGGTTATCCCAACTGTTTGTCTGCTTGCGGAACAGTTGAGGCTTCCCAACCGTTTGTCTGCTAGCGGAACAATCAAGCCTTGAATCTGGACTGTGGTGGTCAGTTTGGTGCTACAAAAGAGCTCTTTAGACTGCCAGCCCATCTGGGATACTTGCATAAAACTTGAAAAATGTTGACTTGGTTAGATCTCTGATCATGGTGCTCAGTGTCTGATTTTGACTAAACCTCTTAATAATGATAATAATGAACAAATGCTCATCTGCTACACACTAACCACCAACAAGTCTCACAAAACCCACCCAAAGCCAGTATAATATATAATTTCTCTTTGTTTCTTGTATAAAACTGTAGGTTGAAGAACCTTTTTGTTTAACCTACTGTAGATCAAGCAGTGGTTTTGAACCCTCTCCTCTGGGACCCCCAGCCATTCCTTGTATTAGATATATTCCAGAGAAGAATGTGGAAATGAATAGGCCTCTGACAAATGTTCACTATTTCATTGATGTCTTGCTGGACAGTACAATTATTGTAAAAATGTGATCAATATTTTCCCCCATGAGAGCAATCTTGGAATAAAGTGCCTCTGGTCTTTCTATGAGACTAATCATTGAAAATCTCCAAGGGTTGGTTTTTTAAAAGCTATCTGATTGGATTAGTCCAATCGGATAGGATTACATTTTTGAAATGTCTTTTTAAAAACACAAAAATTGGATTCTGATCCTCTGGATAGGGATAACGTTTTTGTACTGCAATCTGACCTCTAATCAGGGATTTGAGTTTTCTGCTTCAAACTACTTGTCAAACATGGAGAACTGATACACTTTGCTCCGGCAGAGTCAGTGTTGGGTATGGGTGGTCCGCCTGTGGCTTTTGACCATTTTATTGATTCATGAAGTCTTATTTAGTTGTAGGAAGATGTTCTGTCTATATCTGGGTTTGTGTACTATATTTATTATATATTATGTGAATCCTATACATTAGAATTTCAAATGTGGGTGTAATCAATTCGTTTGAATTTTTATGCAGATCAGAAATAATGGTCAAGGAATGCTATTCATATGCATTTCTATTAAAGAAACCGTTTCATAACAATCTGGAATGGTGGGTGTGATGGCTTTCTGAATATAGATATGGTGACCATGAAGTCCATGCCAACTAAAGGTTTCAGCACAGATTTTTTTGTGTTGTTTGTAATGGTTTATTGGTTTATAGTCTAAGAAAAGCAACAACAATATAACTTGTTGTCATGCAATATGTGATCATCAATACACATTACATGGAATAGCTATCCAACCTAACACCATCACTATTCTGAAATCAGTCCACAGTGCAAAAACCTACCAGAAACTCTGGCCAATCTACTCCCTCTGTCTGTTTCTACTTTCTCGGCCACAACATCCTGCTTGACCTGGTTAAAATCAGACATAGCCATAGGTGCTCTCTTGGACTTGTATTTTGTTCATACGGCAGACATCTTGTACTGAGGTAAATTGTTGTTGCCTGAAGCAATATTCCAGTGCAGGAGGAGTTAGTGTATGCCCCGCACTTGGAATAAAACAATTTACTTACAGTTTCAAACCGTAAATGCCCCAGAGATTTTGACCTACTGTACTTCTGGTTTTATTCAAAGAATCCTCAATCTGATGTAGTTCAACCAATGCAGTCAGTTGTTTTTGAGGGAAGTCCTAAATGCATTGTTTTTTTTGTCTTCCCAGGAAGCATAAAAGGTGCTACCATTGTTGATGCTCTAGACACACTATACATCATGGAGATGTATGAGGACTTTGACATGGCCACAGAGTGGGTGGAGAAGAATCTGGACTTCAACGTGGTAAGTTGAACTACTGAAGATAGAACTGCAGGGGTCAGTGTTTTGAAGCAGTGCTGCTTTGGTTATATTCATTATATAGGACCACCCTAGTCTGGTAGCTAGTAGACTGTAGAACTTTAATCTTTAAAAAAAAATTATTTAACTAGAGCTTACCCCAGTTTATGCCCATAGCCCTGTTTAGCCCTCTACTTGTCCACATTCCATTTGTGCCCAGGTATTTAGACAGGTTTAAAAGACGCATTGAGATTTGGTTGTGATCCAGTCACAAATAATGCTTGGATATGTTACAAGTGTAGAAGTATCTGGACAGTGAAGCATTTAAAAAAGAAATTAGCCTACCCTAAAATAATTTAAAAGGTGACGACATTGACTTGGGCCATCAATGTGACTTAAAATGAATACATATTAGTTTGGTAAATATCTGTTAAAAAAATAAAAAGAATAATAATGTAAGGGAGAAACCAGGAGGTCTTGTCACAATGTGGACATGGTGGACATTCAGAATGAGGGCTGGATCAAGACCAAGGAAACATTTTAGCACCAGGTATAAACAAGGCTATTGATCTTTGTATCTCTTTTACAAGTGAACCCTGGCCAAGACAGTGACACGTTGTAAACACGAGACACAAGATAGCAGACAACATAACAATGAATGGAATTTAAAATGGTTCAAATTGAGGGGGAGCTTAACATTTTCAATTTGTTGTCAGCAGCCCGCCAATCTGGGATTTAAAATAATCAATCAGAATAAAATGATCTAGTTTCAGGTCCTTCTGCAAAGATGAGGCAGCAGCAAAGCTAAAAGCACTCTTGTTAAACTCTTCTAGTGAGTCACCAGCTGGACAGGAGATCTAGAATCTGATTGGCTAGACGGGCCCAATTGTAATCAGGAGGGATAAAATACAGGAGTGGTGACTCCAGGTAATTGGGCCTTGATGAACAGTTCTGTTCTGAGAGAACTGTTTCAGTATCTGCGTCTGCTACCCAGACTCTCTTTTTCCTTCCGAATGCTGCACCATGCCCATGGACATTAAGTTCCTCTCCTCAATAGGCTGGATCTGTCAACCCCCACAACGCCTCACCAAATGGGAACACATTCAAAGCATCTGATTAGTCCCAGAGACAAATGAGTTGGGCCCGATTCAGAACATGTGGTCAAGGCAGTGTTTGGACAATTTGATATTTTTAAAAGTGATTTGTGCATCGGCCCTCATTTTGTTTTCACAAAAAACAACTTCAATGATTGCATGTCTAATGCTGAAGTTTATAGTCTAGCAAAAGATACAGCAGCAGAATAATTTAGTTAGAGTTTTAAGGCTCAAGCATCTGTGAAAGTGGACTGAATGAAGTAACCTTGATTTCAATGTGTGGGAGACAGAGATAGAACACTTAACTCTGATACCTTCTAATCAGTCCGTATAGACCTGACTCATCAGTTTCAAGGTAATGTGCTTTACTAGCTAGGACTTTGTGCAGGTCTGTCAGGTTAGAACACATTGCCTTTCTCTGGCTGTTGACTGTGTCTCACTGATAAAAGAATATTCATTAAGACAGTTTTCCCTTCAGACAATGTACACACTCCCACCCATAAATGAACGAGATGTCTGAAACAATTTGGAAAGTCTACATCTCAGACATCTCCAGACTAAATAGAAAAACTTGGCATCCTCTCCTATGTGTGGAGAGGCTGTGGTTCTGGCTTTTCTGGGTCCTGTTCTTTCTGGTACTATGGGTCGAGAAATGTTTGCCCATGAGTGGATCGCGTTCTACGCAGGTCTGTCTCCCGCTGCATGATGTTTAAACTTTAATATTGACTATTACAAGTAGACGCACAATCAATCTAATCTATATAGGTTATGCATTTAGGCAGCATGCTCAACACGTGCAAGACACACACAGGCAATTTAAATGGGGATATAATATTATTTTTCACATTGGAAACATTGGCTAAGAAGGTAGTCAGACCGTGCCTTGCAAAACATACTCAGCCTCGGTCAAACTCTTGGTTACCGGCGGCAACAGTGGCTTCCTAGAGGTCAAACTACAATCACATGCTGTTTATAAAAATCTGTTAGCCTACTTGCAATTTATGGTCATTGCAACCCTAGGTAAAACAGACTGCTGACAATTTGTTAGTGTTACTTTTCAGCCACTCCGACTACGACATGCCAGCGAAAATCCAGCTTATTTTGGAATGTTTGTTCAGTCCTCTGCAACATTTTTGTCTGTGGTTCTCTGAAACATCTGGCCATGACACCTCTTGAACAAATCATTAGTGGCCTAAATACAGAAACTGTGAATGGAGTGGGAGTGTGAAGGTGCTGCAGCAGATGTAATGTATGTGAAGGGAGGCGGACTGCAAGCAGTACCTAGCTACATAAAGTGCTTTGAGGCAATAAATGCATGCGCAGAACATGATTCGCACATGCACAGTGGGGTCTGGATCCATTACCCCAGAAATATTGAAAAGCAGAGATACCAGATCTGCAGCCGAAGTGTTATTTAAATAACCTTGAAATTATGATATTGAGTGTGGTGCACCCTGGTTCTCCTGGACCAGAGGCTATCAATGATGCCAACGTTTCCATGGAATCCACACAATCCCATCTATTTAACATTACAATTACGAGCCTTTGCATTATCCTCCACACCTGTGCTACTGTCAGTTGCATTTAATCATGTGAAATGTAGTTCACATATAGTCTTAGCTCCGCATGTTCCAAAGCATTGGTCATGCTTCTTTTCTTTTTGGCTTTTCGTTTTCAAGTCATGGTTTCTTTTAAGGGACATCCCCGCTTGATAAAATTTCAAACTGCAGTTTGTGCAGTTTCAGTAGTCTGTGTGAAATACTGAACCGTCCCATATAATGCACTTTTTATAATACTTTGACTGCCTGAGGTGAGGAAGGTTATAGCTTAAGGAAATGTGATTACTCCCCAAATTAAAATCAGTTTGTTGACAAACCCTTCCACTTAAACTGTTGTAGGGCTTAGTCGCTGTGTGAAATTAATGTTCAAAACTAGCGTTAAGAAGCTGTGACGAGGGAGTTTAGAACTTTGTCAAGGTAGTAGAAACTGTGGAAAATAGACCATCAGTCCTTTTTCTTTGATGTTTCCTCTGTCTTCTTAGATCTTGCCAGTGTTGTGGATCTGGATTCATTATTTATTCCCCTTGCAGTACCCTCTCGTTAAGAAACACTAAATTCTTGTCCACCCTTATGCTTTCCTTGTGGAGGGAGAGAAAAAAGCATTAGTGATCAGAAGCTTTCATGAAGAGTATTAACAAACTTTTAATTGAAAGGCTTTGGCTTCACTGCCCTCCAGCTATTCCAACAATAAAGGAGCCTACAAAAGCCCTGGTGGATCTGCATTAATATTCACTTGTCTCTGGAATACAGAATAATCAAAGATGCTGCCCCCATTTCTCCAGCTCCTCCCCTTGTAATATTGTCTTAACATGGATGAGGTGGTCTATGGTTTCCAGTTTGACCCTAGCCTGTCATGTGCCTCTATCCTTGCCTCACTGTAGTATTAGTGAGAAGCCCTGACTGGAATACTGACACAATCCATATGCATTGAAATTAGTACGTGCCTAGTTTTTCTAGAGTTGTCTAATGGTATTGCAGCTAATGGACAGTATTAAATAGATGGAAATTAGGGCTGTCACGATATCAGATTTTCACTACACGATTATCGTGGCCAAAAGAAATCACGGTAACGATATTATCACGTTATCTATTGAAAATTTGATTTTTTAAATTTTTTTGTACAAAAAGAACAATTACACTTAATGGATAGTGAAAAGACAACCAGATGAACTGATTAAAAGATCCACAAGGCCTAACACCTAGAGGAGTTTTTGCCTAGCGAATAGGCTACGAAAAGGCGTTAATTCAAACACTAGTGTATAGGTCCAGTGTATAGGTCCAGACTCGTAGTTTAAGCAAATGCATCATTTGGCCATGAATAAGCTATGGAAAAACCGAGAAGAGTCTTGGGAAAAACACAACGACCTTTTAACCATGTGAATGGGCAAAAACGGCGCGTCTTTGCGGATCTCTCCCGGGGGTTCTAGTGGGGCTAACAAGTTGATTTCAAAACCAGCGCATAGGTCCAGTCTCCTTGTTTAAGCACATGCATTTGTCTATAGGTGACATGAATAAGGTATCGAAAAACCAAGAGGAGTTTTTGGAAAAATACAACTTCAGTTTCGCCTAGTCAATACGGTATTATCATATGAGTATTATTAACATGATATCAATATTTCATTTTTTAAATATCACGGTTATCGTCAATACCGGTATATCACGACACCCCCAATGGAAATAAAACTGATTTCCCCGTTTTAGGTCATTTGTCTGTTCTATTCATTCTTGTTCAATTTTTTTGTAAAGGTGAAAACCACAATGATTTTGCAAAAACTGGGCACTGATTTTAAGACAGTCAGTCTGAATCTTGCTTGTTTCTTATTTAACCAACTGATATAGACAAGCAGGCATTGGTTATTTAATTCTTGTCAAGCTGTCCCAGTCTTTGAATCATGTCATGCCCTGTAAAATGACAAACATCTGTATTGAATACAGAAGAGGCATCCTTAAAACTGTTGCCTTGCCCTCTGCACCATGGACTCTCCACTGTCGTCTCTCATCTCTGTGTGCTTTAACAGGCTCTGCCCCGGGGCACAGCCACTCACTCTTCACAGATGAACATGACGGAAAGACACACAGGGTCAGAGAAATAAAGCAGCTCCGGTCCAACCCAACACACTAATCAGTTCTGGCTGTAATGGCCAGGGACGATGTCTCTTCTTTTCTCCCCCCAAGTCCTGCCGGGAGGCCATGTGGCAATGGGCGCTGCTCCCTTCGCCCGTCTTTAAATGCCTCTGCCCATTTTATCATTTCACCGTTTCAGTGTGTGGGTGGGCTGCTGTGAAAAAGCAGTGCTAGAGTCTGAAACAAAGCCCAGGGCCTTACGTGTTACAGACAGGCTCCAGATACACAGTCGGCCTGCAGGTAGGAGCTGTGTAATGACTGCACAGGCTTGCCGGACGTCGGCCTGTGAGATAACCTTTCACAGGCTGGAATAAAAACAGACATCTGGTCAGAGGTTTGAGTGGCCAGACTACTGGTTATAAATAGTAATACTCCCACCGCCCTCTACACAAAGGCACGGTACCAGAGGTTGAATATTGCTGAGGGTCATCTGACAGCTGAACTACAGACGTGGCAGCGTGCTATTTGTGTAGCGTTGTCCAGGCCAGGCTTTGTGTGTTCGTACATTATCTGCAGTAGTCGTTTGTCACTGAATCCCTTTGGGCCCTCGCAAAGGGCATCCTTGAGTTGATTTCCCTGTCAGATAGTTGCATTACTGTTCATGTTTCTCAATGTTGAGCTGGTAGGGTTCGTTCAGCGCTAACTTCTATAGGTTCTATCAATCCATTCTCTTCCCTCTCATTTCATTTCCCTGGAGTCTCTTGTAATTTTTCTGTGGAAGCTCGTTCATTCAACAATGACAGTGAGTATGATTGATGATAAGAGTATGAAATCCTATTGAATTCAGGTGGAAGTGGTCCCTTGATTAGTTCCTACCAAAGGTTTCAGTAGATGGTTATGAAACTGAGGGCTGTGATAAATCACATGGGTGAAGAATGAAAGGTGTTCATTCTGAAACCCTCTTTGACCCCCTGCTGGGTAGACCTGGCCCTACTTTACTGGCCTGCCCTATAAAAAGTGTTGATAAACCAGTGTTCAGCTTCGCTTGGCACCAGTGTTAGGAGTCTTTCATTAAGACTTTGTGTTACACAAACAGCAGCAGGAACTCATACATTGGAGAATTCAACAATGACTCGTGCCAAGACATGAGACTGTTTTGTGTTTCACTGTAAATATTGATGTACACTAGGTAAAAATTTTGCAACGGGTAACATCTGCTCTGAATACATTGAGGCTTTTGTCAGTTGAACTTATTTCTGTGGTCTAGATTTGATCCCCTTTCATACCTTTCATTTCTACAATACAATCAAATTTTGATGTAGTTTTTTCCCAAACCTCATTAGTGGACTGAAAAGTATTTATTTTCATTCCACTTTATTTTTTAACCCCGGCAATAAGTGGAATTGAAGACTGAGTGCAAAGCAGCAGGCGGTCAATGAAGTCCTCTTGAATCTTTGGCCTCATTGGAGTCCTTGACTGAGGGCCAGAACAGCTGTCTGAAGTCTTTCCGTGGTGTCTTGGCCATGTGTTTTATGTAGACGAGCGAGTGGCAGAGAGAAAGCGGCCCTTAGAACACAAACCCCCTCCTCTCTCAGAGTAAAATGCCCTATGCTACCTACAGCGGTGTTCTCAGGAGAGTCCAACTTCCTCAAAAGTTATTTCCACTGAAGTGTGCCAAGTAATTCATTTCCACTGTCAGTGGAAAAACCCTGCATTTCTGTAATGGAACAAGCAGTGGCTGCGGATCCTACTTTGTGTCTTTTGTCCATCTGTAGACGAAAACATATTTCCACCAATAATCTAGTAAAGCTAATGCAGTACATGTAGCCTGAAGAAGGCTTTTGCTCATCAGCTATAATGAAAAGGAAAGGAGCTATTCTTTGGAGTCATAGCAACCATATCTTTTCAGTGGAAAGCACCTAGCTAGTTGTATCGGTCGATGTTCGATGTTGTTCAGACTAGAGGAGACTTATTGTCTCTCCAATAAGGGGAAGTTGACGTATTAGATAGTTAAGTCCAAAAGCCGGCCTGGAATGATTTATTTTGTACATTAGCCCGTAGTTCAAATTTTATGAGTTTTGTTTTTAGTTAGCTTGCCAAAATGGAAAGAAAAAAGGAATAGGCTGAAGGATCATCAAAACAAATAAAATGATCAAGTTTTACGTTAGCCATTCATGCAGAATGCAGATACCCATACTAAAACACTAAAGAGCAAGATCAGAAGCACAGTGTCAAGGAGGATCTGCAAATTTGCGATATTGCAGGATAATGCATGAAGACCAAAAGATTAAATTATTTTGACTACTGCATTTGGCGAATTGCCAAACTTTATAAAATACCTGTGTACCTGTGTATGATTTAGGATACCGACAGCCTATTCCATAGGAAATTACAAAAAGCTGCCCCATGTTGTGTATCGCTTAATCCTCCAGTTCACGTAACTCTATTGTGCTCGGTTGCATTACTGAATCTGTCTTGGTCTCTGCGCAGGACCCTGCAACAGCTGCCTCCTTCCTTTCCCTGTATGCATCCTCTGCCTCAGCCGGGCCTGATTTCATATGCACAACAATAGAAATGCTTTACAATATTGCACTTATCAACGGGAAATTTGGCGGCCAAAATAGTCTGTTTAATCATTTTCTGAATTCTACAAAAACTTTGCCTTAGATTTTTCCAAGCCAGGCTAGACCCACTTCTTTCACATTTATTTAAATAACTGGCTATCTCCGGCATAAAGAAAGAACTGAAAGTTTAGGATACTCCTGAGAGTATATTGTAAGAGGATTTAATTTACATACATTATAATGAAAAATAAGTAATTTTTTCATCCCGTGTATGCTGCTGTACCTGCTTAAGCAACAAAAAACACTTTTAAAAATGAATTACAAATACAATTCTAACACCCATTTAAAATGTCCTACTGCGGAAATTAGCTCAATACATATTTGTCCATAGGCTATTATTAGTCAGTCAGGTGTGCTATTTAGCAATAAGCATGGCAGTCTAAACTTGGAAAAGCGAATATCAGAGCTTTGCCACTCTTAAATTATTCACTGCTGTAATTGGCAAACAGGTATTTAGCATTTCAGTTTAGTGACTTTTTTTTCTCTTTAAAAATGAAGGCCTAAAGCTATCTTCTATTTTCAAGTGTAATTTCCTCCTCCAGTAATGAGCCCAATAACATATGGCCCATCAGGTAGGTGCGCTATTTAGAAGTAGGCATTATCACTGCATAGGCTGAAGCATAAGGATAGGACCAGGCTAGGGTTTCCAATCTTCATATATCACATTGCTCTAGGCTAATCACTAGCTAGATTACCAACTGTAAACATCTAGTTAGCATCAAATTGATGACTTGAATGTCACACAGACCAGGCATTCAATGGTATTGTTGAGTGCAAAACTATTCAGGTGTGTGAAACATTTGTTTTAAGAAGGGTGCAGCTCGGCATCTTTTGGAGTTGAGAAATTTAAGTAGCTTAACAAGAATGCTGATTATCCTTTACAGTGACCATCGACTGCCTTTCAAGGTCTGTTTTCCCAGTGCTGTTTTAAGAAATGTTCATTTTAGAGTGACAGGACAAGGCAGGCATGTTTCTCTGTAGAAGGTTACTCACAATTTAAGCACATCAAAAGCCGTGTCATCTTTTCTTTTTGCATTGAATGAAACAAGATGACGAACTGGACAGAGGGATTATAATAAAATGACCTATTGAGGAGCTGTTTAATCTGACCAGCATACCCGGAATATTCTTGCACTTTCTCAATGTTTTGTCAACAATCTCCACAAAATATTCCATGTGAAAGTAACAGAAAAAATACCCTTTTTAATATCAATGTCTTCTTGTGTGGATTCCTGCGTTCTGCATAATTTCAATAGGCTCTGTTGGTGATCAAGGCTAGACAACAGGCCACAGAAAACCGATTGAAGTCAGAACAGTAACATGGCACTGTGTTGTTGGTTATTTTTTTGTTGAAAGGTGAAACACTCTACCAGTGTCTGGTGAAACGCTCTACCAGTGTCTGGTGAAACGCTCTACCAGTGTCTGGTGAAACGCTCTACCAGTGTCTGGTGTAAAGCCGTCTAAAGCAGGTCATTTCTCTTTGTTTATCTGCATTATTTTTAATCTGAAAAACTCCATAGGCTTTAATGACCACTATGATGCCTGGATTTTACTTTTTCTTTATATGTGTTATTCTGTCTATTCTGTCCCTACAATGTTTTTGATACATCCTATTTTATCCCATCGCAGCACTTTAATTCTGTTGTTTTGAATCCATTAATGGGCTCATGTTGACATCCCTGAGCAGTTTCCTTCCTGTCACGCAGCTCAGTTCAGAAGGACAACTGTATCTTTTTATGTGAGTGGTTTACTACATCATCCACAGCATAATTAATGTGACAATGCTTTAAGGAGATATTACGTCTGATTTGATATTGTTTTCCTTCTACTACAATATTTTGCATAGCTCAAACTCAACAGAATGTCAAAAGTTCAAAAGTGGTGAAAACTTGTGCCATCCACCGTAAATGCTGTTGTTTGGCCAAACGTGGTAGCACTGCCCTGTGTGTCTTATTGCTTTTATAAAACTTATAAAAAAATATAATAGTAACAACGAATTGCATATTTTCATTGAAACTTTTTGATGAGTAAAATGTATTCTTCCATCTGAAGATATAGTCCAGACAAAAATCTCAGTGCCGTTCACCACGCTCAGTTATTTTTTGTTGTGTGATAAACTCAAAGTAGTGGCAAATACTGCTTTTTTTCTCACTAAAACCTAGGAATAAGCGGTTTAATAAGTATTTTAAAGTCACTGAAAATATACCATGATATATAATCACACTGTATGTACATAATCACACTGTATACTATCAACAGGTCCGAGGCTAGTGTGAGGTTATCAAAGACATTTTTTCTCAGTCCCGAAAGTATAGGAATTTATTCTCGGTCGTTATTTAGACTCAGTACCTTGTGAACTATGTCAGTTTTCTCTGAAAGCCCCTCTTGCGCAACAAATGAAACTGAAATCTTCCACTTCACAAAAGTGGGCTACATGTGTATTTCCAACTGCTTCCATTGCAGTTGTTTAGCTGACATCAGAATAAAAAGTATTGTGCAAAAAAAAAAGGCATTGACAATTTAATCATTAAAGCTGATGAGATGTTGCTTTACTCTTGTTTTTTCTTGTTGGCCCAACCCTTCGCTTCCTGAGACTGATCAGAACGTTTAAATTATTTTTGCAATGGCGTAGCGCTTGGCCAATGTTGTCTAGGTACAGAGGCAAAATCCCTTCCTGTGCTGTGTGCTTTTAGCATTGCAATAGTGGAATCCTATCGTCTCAGTAGGAATAGTCAAATGTTTATTGTTGTTTTTGTTGTTTTGCAGCAGGGTTATGTGGTCTGCTCTAAAATTATTATGTTTCATCATTCTCTGAGGCATGGAGCTCTCTGTAAAGGCTTGGGCTGAGGACATTGATACCTCAGGTGAAGCCCACAGCCAAGTCTGTCTGTCTGCTCTGTTTACATTCCATGTGTGTGATGTCAGGGTATTCTTCCCCTGGTTCCCGGCTACCAGCTGTTGCCTCCAGACTCCACAGATTGGATGCTCCTAATCAAGTATCTTTGTCTCTCTCTCTATCCCTCTCTCTCTCTTTTCCTCTCCCTCTCTCTCTCTCTCTCTCTCTCTCTCTCCCCATCTGTCTTTTGTCTGTTATCTCCACAGAATGCTGAGGTCTCTGTCTTTGAAGTGAACATCCGGTTTGTTGGTGGCCTGCTCTCCGCCTATTACCTCTCCGGGAAAGAGGTATGTTATCAGCAGTGTAAACCCGTGCGTGCTGACCCGTTCCAGAGTTGATGTCAGTCCTTGCATTTTTTGTTAGATTATTCTACCATACTAATTAACCACACATAATGGCAAAATGGTTTCCGGAAATGCGTCTTTATTGATTGTGTTGTTTGTAATCCCATGTCACTAGATGCTGCCAGTGGAGTCTTTAAAGAAAGTTAAATGTTCCTTACCAGTTTGCTCTTGGACAGTTTAATTCTATTGGTTTTCACCAAACATTTTTTTTGGCAGTTTGAGTCATGTCTTATCTTGGATTTAATGTAGCCATTCAAAAAGCACATTGTAATGGTAATGAGATCTCTATATTAATGTAAACAAAGGGCTTGCAGGTGTCCCGGTTAATCCTCATTGATTAAAGAGGTGTTCCTTAGTGTCTACTGTGTCAGGTTCTGATCCAGAAATGCAATTTATCCTGGGGAGCTGGGTCAAGTGGACCAAATCCCTGAGGAGGGATTAATGTTTCCCCTGTTTGTGATGTGGGTTAGGCAGGATTCTGTGTTATTAAACACTTGTGTGGGTATGGTAATTATATATATGTATTACCCCAGTGTGTTGATTTCTCTTTACTACATTGTAAAGATTTCCACTACTGTACTGATTTCCATTAATTGCACCCATTGTGTGATGGTATAGTCTATGAGGAGTGTTGTCATGTATGGTGTTGAACCGGCGTCGTCCTGGCTCGGCCACGCACGGGGCGGTTGGCCACAGGGCAGCCCAGGCGTTCAGGCCTGGAGTTTGACTGGTGTTCTCAGTCTGCCTCAGTACATTGTGTGTTGTTTTTGTTAGTACATGGCTAGTTGTATATTTAGTAAACAATTTGGTGCCAGGAGATCACCAATAAAAGCCTTTAACCGCAAACACTGAGCCGTGTCCACGTCAGCGCCTCCAAACTGAAACCTCGGACCAAAAGGTCTGTCTCCTCTTCAGCGGGGCTCAGAAGAGGAATCGACACTACAGGCAGGAGATCCGGCTGTACGACCCCAGATGGAGGACATTAGATGTGGACTGAGGCTGATCACAGTTGATGGTGGTGGATGAGCACCGAGGGAACGCTGGTTGACACAGCGGCTGGGCTCATCAAGTTCAGCATCGACAGCTTCCCACAGAACAGGCCAAAGCTGCTGTACTTATGGATGGCGGTGGGACACTAATTCTATCTGTTTCTGGGAAGTGACGAGCCTACGGCGCCGTCTCTTATTGGTCCTGACCCTACTGCTATGTGCCCTAGGCCTGTGTCTGGGGACGGGTTTGGCCTTGGTGTGCCGCGGTTTTTGGTAGTTGCAACGTTTTTTTTTCCTGATTTCTGCCTGTCTGTCATCTTTCCCTGGGCGGAGGTCTGTCTGATAGGCCTGAAGAGGCTATCCACAGCAACATGCCTGAGCTGAAGTTCAGTGTCCCTGGCTTGGTTGTCGTCATGGTAATATTGTGTGCGTGCTTTACAAGCGTCTAATCTCAAATGTTAAATAGCATCTCAAAATGGTGTCCTCTCAGTTGATTGTTCGACAACCAGTCTAGTTCTAAAGTCCTGAGCCCACTATGTTAATGCCTGTCTTGTACCTCAGTATGGTTAAACATTTGTTTCTGGCTAGAAATGCGTTATAGAATGCAGATTCATTCCTGATATACAGTTGAATGTCTACAGGACACTTAATTATGACTTAGAAGGCCACATAACCACTATGATAAAATGAAAAATGGTAACATTTATGGAGGCGTTTATCCCTCTTATACCACATGTGAATGACATATTTTTGTTATATTTACTTGTTTTATTAGTGAATGTATGCTTTCTCATGTTTTAGTTGCAACAGACGTGACCCAGGTGTTGCTACAGACGTGACCCCATTCAGTTAATTCTGTGTTTATATACAACTTCAGAACAAATCGAACAAATGACTGCATTGTGTCTGTAGCAACTAAAAAACGAGAAAGCATGAATTAATTAATAAACTTGTTAGTATATACTAAATCTTGTATTTTGTACTTGTAAACATTTTTTATGTTGTTGTTTGTTGGTTACTGTGGTAAAAGTGGGATAAACATCTCTGTTCTGTACATTACCTTGGAAAAGAGAGCATGCTATGCCTCGTCATGTTGCCTTGTCCATTATTTCCAAGGACTTGTACAACACGTTGCTGGGCTTAATGAGCACCAATTTCCTGTTTAATTGTCATATTTCTCACCCTTTGAAATATGTGCCATGTTAATTAACTAGACATTTCAACATGTGTATGGGTTTATGAAAACACACCTTTATGTGTTGAGTTGAGACTTGTGTATAATGCCAAGTCATTTGGTGCTCTCCATGTGAAGATGGAGAAATTCATCTTAGTCTGTTGTTGAACGGCTACTCATCTTTCTTCATCTTTTTAATTTTCCTTTTCATCTTCCCGCCACCTGTTATGTTGACTTGAGTGATCCGAGGTTACATAGCTTAAGTAAAAAAATAAACCTACAAATTTGCACTATTGTAAATATCATAGAGCCCTACTGGCTTCTACACCCATTAAAACCCCAGCCTATTCCAGTACATTGTCCTGACCAGATTTGCTCCAGGCTAGTGGGCGGGAAGGGCAGGACATTGTTTAAGAAATCTTTTAATTCTAATGTGGTTTGAACATTTACACCCAGTTCTTTTTTTTTTTGCTGCTGTCAGTATAACCTGCATTTGGCGTAATTTCCATGCCAGTCCTGTGGAACTGGTGATAATCATATATACTCGAAAGCTCCAACCTCACTACAGCACATGCTACACGTATCTCTCTCTGGCCTTAGCTTGCTCACATGAAACCTTTATGATCTGTTGCTCTGGACCCTGTTTTTTTCACTTCCTTACTATGACTTTGGCAACCTCAAACCTGCTTTTCTTTACACTGAAGACCAGCAACATGGACTACTACCGTTAACACAGAACACCTTTTCCACCAGTACCGTACCACACATTCGTTTGTCCCATGTCCTTCAGCACTCACACCTTGGAATCTCCCTCCTACACACTGCTTGCGTCATGACCATAAGCTTGGCGTCTAAAACACTTTAATACATTCAGGACCATGGCTTTCATGCGATAACTGCCCAACCCAGCACATGATGTTCGCCACTGACTGCTTCAACACAGCCGTGGCAGGACTTTGTCCGCCCACTCCACCACTAGGGAGGTCTCTGTTCTGCTGCTGTTCAGGACTGCTGCAACAACTGGACACGATGTGATGCGTGAAATTGGGAAAAGAGGACGTAATTTATTCCATCTGACCAAAGTTTCACAGAGACTGTAGCAGAGATGATGAAATAGATAGCTGCCAATAATTAAACAACCATTTTCCATCTGATTAGAGAAACATGAGGTTTTATGTGTTTGAATGTTGAGTCATGAAAGAGGTGAGAGCTTCCCTGCACGGCTGTCCTTCAGGGAGATCTGTAAAAATAGATCAGGGGTTTAGTAGAATTTCTTCTGAAGGCAGCTTGTTCTGCCTGCCTACTCTGGGGTTGTTTAGGACTGCATTTCTCACAGTGTCAGGAAGCTGGAACCAAACCCGTTTTCCTGTTCAACAGTTGTGACTTGTGAGTACTATCGGCCCTCTATTTTTCTTTGTGCAGTCACTTTTTTAATTACATGCTCTAATGACTGGCTGAAAAATGAGGTTAAGTTGTAGATGCCACCAAATAGGCAAAAAAACAACTGGTTCAAAATCCAACCTGTTTTTGCAAAGTGTTCTAATGACTCCTCCAGCTGAATTTCAGGAGACAGGAGGACTTTTCCAACTGGAAAATCTGTCTTCTCTCTCCCCATTTCAGAGGGTTTTCAGAGAACTACTACTGAACCTTAGTTGCAAGCTAAGTGGATCTTATAAACAGAAGGAAAGAGCAACAGCTGACTGGTGCAACAAGCACAGCAAAGAAAGTCTCGGTATATATATATATATATTTTATTTTATTTTTTTTATTCTAAGGAAGCAGAAAGACAGAAGCCAAAAGAAAAGCATTTTTTTCCCTCTTCTGGAACTGCCTCAGCGTCACACCACTGTGGATTCTCTGACATATTATCAAATAAGTTGAGGATTACAGAGGCTGAAAACTCAGTCGGAGTACTGAACGGGAAATTATTTCTGCCTCTTACACGTTTTCGCCTGCAAGAGGTTTTTTAATAAAATGGGGAGCGTACTGCAATTCTCTTTCCCCCCCAGCCGCGGGACTGTGTTCAGATTATGAAGCCATGCATCATTCTGAAGGATGCTGTTTATCAAATTTGCCAATTATTTCAAAGCAATTATCTCATTTAATATGATTTACTGCCAATTAAGGTCAAATGGTATTGAATAGGTCCTCTTGAGGCTGTATGCAGTGTCAATAACCAAAGAATAGGTAGACTGTAAGTCTCCACTCTTAAATATAATACTTCTTGAAGTTCTGTCTGTTGACAGACCTACTGAAGAACCACACAGGTTTTGAATGAGTTATTTCCTACAGGAATTCTCAAGAGTTAATATGATGGAAAGCATGCCTTCGTTGTGCTTCCAATAATTTTGTTTTGACAGAGAGACATAGAGGGAATGTTCTATCAGCTTATATTAAAGGCAGAACTGAAAATAAAACAAAATATTGGCTTGCTTTGGAAAGTCCTTTGTAAGAATGAATGCAAACTACAGTCTTTTGTCTAGGACTTTCACACAAAGCTGGAAAGGCATTGCATTGCAATTTTAATTAATTGTAATGAGACCTTATAGTTTTGCTTCCATTCATATTAATGTGATTTCTGAACTGTAAAATGTAGATGATATGAGGCTGAAGAGAGCCAAACAGCAGTGACAGGAACGGGAGTGAGGTTCACAAAAGCAACTACAATGGATTTGCAGGTTTTATTTTTGTACAGTTTGGGGAGTAGGGAAAATGTAATCCTTTTATTCTGTTCCAGTGCATTTATTATGGTACAATCCTCTGTGTAAATATCACTGTATCATCAGACAGAAATCCACCGGACATTTACAGTAGGTAGAACCAGCCAGTTGATGGGATTTTGTTTGCAGATGAATGAATGGCGGGTGAATGCCAGTTCTTCAGTGACACTGTGTGTCGATTAAAGGTTGTATAGTGATGTAAGGATGTGCCGAGTGAGAAGACTGGTACAGGTTAGTGGTTGAAAACACGTTGTACAGGTTAGTGGTTGAAAACACGTTGTACAGGTTATTGGTTGAAAACACATACACGTTTGTGGTTGAAAACACATACACGTTTGTGGTTGAAAACACGTACAGGTTAGTGGTTGAAAACACGATGTACACGTTTGTGGTTGACACGTTAGTGGTTGAAAACACGTTGTCCACGTTTGTGGTTGAAAACACGTTGTCCACGTTTGTGGTTGAAAACACGTTGTCCACGTTTGTGGTTCAAAACACGTTGTACACATTTGTGGTTGAAAACACGTTGTACACGTTTGTGGTTGAAAACACGTTGTATACTTTTGTGGTTGAAAAAACATTGTACAGGTTAGTGGTTGAAAACACATTGTACAGGTTAGTGGTTGAAAACGCATTGTACAAGTTTATGGTTAAAAGCACGTGCAGGTTTGTGGTTGAAAACATGTTGTACAGGTTTGTGGTTGAAAACACGTTGTGCAGGTTTGTGGTTGAAAGCAAAATCCACCAATCACCTTTGGTGGGTTATTGTATTGGGAAGCTGTCCCTTGCATTTTTTTCATTACAACCACATGTGACAATGCTGTTTTCTAGTGTAGCTCTGCAGCTTAGCCTGGACAGAGTTCAGCCCTGAGGGATTTACACAGGGGAATAGGGTGACTCTATTTATCTGACTCACTGTAAATTTTTCTCCTGAGTTGATTCACATTTCCTCCAAAATGAGGTCGAAAATAATATTGTTATTGAGTGCAGAGCCCGAAAATAGTGGTATTACAAAAACCAACAAGTGTAACAGGTGAGATGTAGTGAGCTTCCTTTCATTTTTCAACTCTGGTATGTATTCTAACTCCTGTACAGTGAGGCTGTGTCAATCTCGGGGGATTAGGTCCGTTTCCGCCTCTTCAGAACTGCGCGCTCTAAGCTCTGCTCACCCTTTCATCCTGTAATAGTGGCGGACCCATTGATGTTAGCCTCAAAACCCGAGTCCAGGCAGGTCCTCTGGGTCTTGCCATAGACGCTTGAAGGAGACTGTTCCGTATGCCTGACCCATTTCAAGCTGCCTGGCACCTGACATTGGAGACAGCCACGTGTACTAGACCTGGGGGTTGGATGGGCAGGAGGAGAGATGAAATCTCTCCCTGGTTTCGGTGACGGCCCTCGTGCCCTGTCCCTGGCTGGCACTCACAGCGAGCCAGATCCTTTGATGAAATGTTTTTCAGTCAAGCTAAACAGATGTGCGGCGATGCAGGCCCAGTCCTGCATACTAATGAGCCCCGTGGCTGTCTGTCAAGCAGCCCTGAGACAACGCATTGGAGAGACTTGTTCATGATCAGGACCAAGGGATAAAGGAGGATCCATAAATAGTCTCTCCTGATTCACGTTTTGTTCTGGTGAGCCGAACATCTGACTGCCTAATGTGCCGAAAGATCAATTATACCAGGGCCTTTCCGGAATGAGCGATTGATGCCGTGGACCTGTTAACCATTCATAAGTTGGGCATAAGTGAAAGCCACCTGGCCGGAGGTCATCACTGTTTTAGACCGGGTCTGTTTTTCCTCCTGAGAGTGATGGACGGGGATTAATCCAGAGCTGAGTTAGGCCTGGCGTGAATTACGGCTAGACAGATTTCCATCCCTGGCATGTTGTTGAACGGGACAGGCCGACCTGTCAGGGCCAAGCACTTAGCTCCTGAATGGATCAGTTATAGACTTCCAGGGACGTAAGTCAATGGGGAATAAATGCTCTGAATGGGGCACGGACGGCCTCATCAATGCAGCAGGTAGTCCAGCAGTTGATTAGAGCATCTGCTTAATCCAGTCCCTGAGTCGGCAACGTGGAAACATTTAGTTCTGTCCTTGAGCAAGGCAGTTGTCCTAGTTGTTCCCTGCGTGCTCATCGCAGCATCACCCTGCAGTTCTCTAATTTGGAGGGGTAAGTTAAATGCGGAAACCAAATCTCTGTTGGACCTTGAGTTTTCATTGAGTATAGCGACAATTTACACTGGGAAGATTTTATTTATTTAGGATGCCTACTTAAGTTGTACGCTTGATGAGAAGATGGTTAGGCTCAGATTCTCGTCTCCGCCTCTCCTTACACATGTTCCGGTGAGGCTTCATACTCCGTGGGTATTCGAACACTAATGGCAGAAATGACCGCTGAATAACCCACAACTCGAACATTTCACCATGTCAGTGTGAGGAAGGAATATCATGTAAGACTAAATAATTCAGAGGTCTGGGGAACAAAGTTAAATACCTCTGCAAAAAACCCGCCTACATGTCTTTTGCAAGTCATTTCATGGCAGGTGGTGCCTGTACTCCGTCTGGGGCATTAGCGGAGTGTTGTATGGAGATGGATTTTAGCCCTAGCAGTGCTATTTAAACAGTGTGATTCTCAGTGGGGTGAGAATGTAAAGGAGCTGCTGTTGAAATAGGCCCAGTGTCTGTCTGCATGCCTGTCACTGATTTAATCAGGGCCTGGTCTGCGGGGAGTCTGGCCGGGCTTGGAGGTAACACTGACATCCCTGGCGGTGGAGCCTTTCCCAGACAATATGAAGATGCCTGTTGGATCTCCCTTTGCTTGTATAAAATCTGGTTCAGACTGGGTGTTATGCTGCATACGATAAGATTAAAAAAAAACAATGGAACCGGCCAACCTTCTGGTTTTTACTCTCCTTCACCCAGCATTTAATCAGAGAGCTGGGCTTATGCAGTTCATCTCTCTGTTCTTTATTCTGTCATTGTGTGACTAGCAGTGGTCGTGTGATGAGCCTCTGCAATGAGTCAGTTCCTGCAGTACTTTGCCAGCGATGTATAGCAACCAAACACTGCCTGGTCGAGGAGGTCAAGGGCATCAACTCGGCAGGCAGCGTTGGAACTTCCACTCTGGTTGATGAAGTTTGGGTAACGGTGTGCTTCCCCACCAATATCAGTGTTAAGGTTTAAATAGTTCCCGATGTATTCATCTACTCCCTTTCTCATGCTTTGTCATTGCTTGACTGAGGTTAGGCCCTTAATCCAACTAAACATGACTGCCTCAGGTTTGGGTTGTACATGTTGCTCTATATATTGTTATATTTTTTGGGTACAGGCCTGCTGTTTGGGGAGTTTTGCATTTGTCAAAGGGAGTTTTGCATTTGTCAAAGGGATGAGTGGACAGGACTTTGTCCTCTTGTTTACTCTTACTCCTCCATTGAGTTTTTGCATCTACACAGCAGAGTTTTCGTTTTCTTTTGCATGCTGTTTTCAGACAGAGTTTTACACTTTAATAAGAAGGAAAATAGAATCCAATGATGTATTTCTTTCCCGTTTCCGGTAAAACTGCCTGTTTGCCTTCTGGGTTAGTGTGAGTGAGATCAATAAGTGGAACAAACCTTCTCTGGAGCTCAGACCCAAGGTCTGTACTGGAGCGGGCCCTTTCCATCTCTGAACACTACGTCTTGGTGTTCTGTGGGTGACTAGACCCGCTCCTATTTTTAGTCTCTTCCAATGGGCAAAACTCAAGCAAGCGTGGCCAGGCAGAGCTGCACCAAGCTAGCTACCATATAGGGCTGGCAGGAAACCAGAGTGGATGCCCGTGGGCCCCTCAGCCGCTCTCTTCCTGTGTGCTCTGTCGTCAAGCTGCTAATCCTGTTTACGGTTGTGAGGGTTTTTTGGGAAACATGGCTTCCCACTGCCCATCTGATAAATGCAGCCTCAGACGAGGACATTTCCATTTTTTCCCCCTGCACCCGCCACATTGTGTATCGTCTCTTGTCAGTCAGTCAAGCCGAAAACAGAGTCATCTGTTCCAATTCTGTTATGCAACCGTGATAAGTTAAAGAAAATGTGTTGCCGACTCTTCAAGCACAGTCAGGGAAACTAGATTAGTAGGCAAATGCCATCTCCTGGCCCTGCAAAGAAGCACAGAGTCATGAGTGACTAATGTTGAATTGAAATCTTTCTCCAGTCTGCATGAGACACATGAGGTCTCTCAGAACCTCCTTAAATTGGAAGAAAGGACTTTTGTGCATCATTTATTTCGACACCTGTCAAGATGCCGAAGCCCCGCCCTCCCGTATTCCACATGAAACGTCACCGAATCGCATCACGGATGAACCATCAATGAATCGCTTCGCACTAACGATTCTTCACTGACTCAGTGCCGTTTGCTCCCGTTGTTTGCTAAAGAGTTGACGTTCCTCTGTTTGCATGTAAATCACGACTCATTAGCAAGCGGTAGGCTGCTGAAGGCTCGTTACCACCGTTTATTGCTGTTTTGGCTGTTATGATTAAAAAGTGCCTCAGAGTTGTTTACGGCAGCCGAGAGGGGATGCCGTGACAGGATGGATATTAATCATAGCCTGGGGTCCACAGCCATTTGTATCTGTCACAAGACATCGGCTGTTACAGTAAACATTCTATGTTTTCTCTCATCCCTAATTAAGCCACAACATCCAGGAGAGAGGGGGGAGAGAGAGACAGACATCTAGCCTACCTCATTAATGATGGATGGGCCTGTGTTTTAAAGTGCTAACTTGGATAGGATATGTTTAGCCTTTAGACGTGACGGCTAACTTTAAAGCGGCGGAAATTTACTCCGAGACTTGTGGGTTAGTGCTGCCCTGTCACTCGGTTTTTCAGTCTGTCTCCTCTGGCTTAGGGGCGTCTTGCCTCAGAGAAGTAAGCCTCTGTGTTCTTTGTTTTCCTGTGCTTTTCTTTCCATTGTTGTCTCATCCAAAGCTCATCTTTAGTCTGAAGTGGGAGTTCATTTCCAGGTACTTTAGTGTTGATCCTCTATGGCCTACAGTACTTCCTCAGTGTAAAACAAATAGCAGAATACTCTTTTGGCGATTAAACACAATCGAAAAAACATTTGATTTAATTCCCTGTTTAATCCAAAGATTAGATATAAACTGATGAATAAAAAACATGATTTATGTTTTTGTGCCAGTTAGAACAACTATAAGTGTGATAAAACGAGAATAAGGCATTGTTTTATTTGCAGTAATGAAGATTGCTTGTTTGATACTTGTTTGCACTAATGAAAATGGCTCTGTTGCAGCTTGTCCTGTGGGGCTCAATCCCCCTATCTACCCCTTAGAACATGACAGTCAAAATCACATTTGCCATATGTGACTATGCATCTCAATGAAAGTATAACCCCAGCTGGGATGGCGGAGGTTCCTTGCAATCTGTGGAAACGGTACTCAAGGAGGCACGAATGAATGTTAAATGGAAGCGCAAAAGGTTGCCGTGTGTTTCCGCTATGGTGTTCTCTGTGAGGCCTCACACTGGCCCCGCCCACCTGAAGACCTCTTTTACCTGTGTTTCAGGGGTGCAAAATCCTCTTCCCATTTAAATCTGGCTGGAGTGTTAGCCTTCGTTTTACTTTTTAGACTATTTCCCAATGTTAGCCGCCTTTTATTTATTTTTAATTTTTTTAGTTTTTTTTTACTGTTTTACAGTGTTCAAAATGACGTGGCAAAATGGCCTCTGTGGAATGTAAATGTTTTCCATCTACAGTATAATTACTCAAATGCTTGGTTGGGATTTGACTCTCCATCTCCTCACTCACATCACAAAACAGAGGCAAAACTAGGCTAATCATTTAATGTTGTTAAAATGTTTACAAATTAGATAAGCTGAAATAAAACACCCTTTTGAAAATCAACAGTGAGATCATAGTGAAATTATCTGATCTTGAGTATCAATTATAAACCGATGTGTAATGTAGCCAAGCTTTTTTTTATTCATTTAGAATAGGACAACAACATTAATCAATGGGGTTGTCTAGCCCAGTACCTGCACGGATGCCGATGTTTTGTCAAAATCAATTTTCAGTAGCTTGTAATATTTTTTTCAGTACTTGCTGCCCTTTTCCACTCCTTGATAATATTGCAATAATCTATGCAAATATAATAGGTGTATTAGCAAATGAGGCGTGTATCATTTCAATTGTTTCATCCCGAAGCTAAAAAGGTGATATATTAAGAAACTGCCTGCGTTCTTATAAACTGAGTAACGTTTATTATCAGTCTTTGCCAGTACACTGTTGAGTAGGCTATAATTCACAAAGTATATAGGATGTGTTAGAAATTTAGAAAATGTTGCATGACAGTTGCCAATGCTTCTTACATGAACGTTTTTTATCCGTTATTTTTGAATTCTTATTTTAGCGACGGCCTGGGAGCAACTGAGGTTGACTGCTCTGCTCAGGGTCAGATTGTTCCACTTGTCAGCTCCGGGCTTCATATTTCAAAAGCTTCCAATCACTCGTCAGATGCTCTTACCTGGAGGCTCCCCACTGTGTGGTGCCTCCGTCCTGTAGTGTTCTTTCATCTAGTACACAACATTACCAGACATCGTCAAGTCAAAGGCTCTATCAGGGATCACACAGTGCCTGAGTGGGAGTTAACATGTGGAAACGCAAAGCGCTACAGCAAACCAATGAAGATATTAACGTTGTCGCATTTCTTTACCGCTGATAATAATACCCATAATCCCATAAGTTCCTGTCCACTGGAGTGTGAACACTCCTGGGGGTTGAATCAAGGTGCACTATGGCTCCGACTCACATTTACATCCGTGCTTAGCATGCCATGAAATATGCTATGGGCTTTGATGACCTGGGAAAAAATGGCTGCGTCACTGGCTTTTGAATAGGGCAGTGTGTCCTTGGTGTGTTGAGTCATTTAGCCTGGCTGCTTGCTGTCTTGGCACTGCCACTTCTTGGCCCTGATCTTGGGACTGTTCCCCACTCTCTGCTTCCTGCCGGCCTGTCTTGGCTCCCATCGTCTCCTCCTAGGATTTGTGCTGCCTGCCTGGGTTGTCTGCCAGTCAGGGAAATTGGAGTGGAGATACCTGGACAGGCTGCTGGGATCGCAGCGTTGGTCTTTCCACCAGAACCACCACTACACAGGCATCATTAGACAGAGATTTTGAGAGTTTTCAGTGGAGGTCAACCAGTCAAGTAAGAGTGATAGGATGGCGTTTTGCTGCTTGCTGTACGTACCACATCCTGTATGGGAGGGATGTGTGGTTGAAGACGTGTGGTTTGATCACTGCTTTTGTTTGTCTGAGTTAAACGAGAAAACTGTTTGGGTTCAGTGGTTTAGCACTCACTCCCTACACCATGACCGCTCTCTAACTAATGTCTCAGTCTCCACACATACACACACAATTACACCGGAGTGTAAAAATAAATAAAACTCACAATCGGTGTGTCCTGAGCATGCTGTGACCAAACACTCATCCCTTTTTGCCTTCGTATTGTCATGTGTCGTAGATGATTTGCTGGCCAGGGATATAAGATATAAAATTAGATATAATATTAGATATGAAGTGGTTCCCTGTTTCCAAGCTCATGAAAACCCACAAGCGTACATTGCAATTCTATTTATGCCTCAAACAAATGCAATATAGACAAAATAGCATACAACTGTAAAGATATTAAACGCAAACAATTTTTTTCTCAAATATAATGTTGCAATTTCTACAATACACTGTTTTTATAGAGGAAACATTTGGGACATTTGTTTTCATTTTGCTGTATTTGTTTCATGCCGATTGCGAAGATCAAGGGATTAGTGGCGAGCCTGTGACTGACAACACTGAAAACTCTGTGGATGCAGGGTGGGTTCTCAAAGAGATTGTCGAAAAATCCATCTGGTAAGTCATCAAGCTCGCTGTCAGACCCTGCAACTGCTGAGCAGAGAGAGCAGTTGCACTTGGCCAAATCAATTCCAGTAATTAATTAAATTATTCTGATGTACGTACTCTGACACAATGCGCCACACCATTAACATATCCATGAGCCAGTTTAGAGAAAAATACATAGTTTAAGACGGGCTGGTCAAATTACATCTCTCATTTGATATACTGTATATTCTGTAATTGCATCTGAAATAGCCATACGCAGACCCTGACCTTGGTCCTCGTGTGTCTGACTGTATATTACATTTATCACAACAACAAACAACACGCTAAGATCAAGGAGATAAGGCCGCTCTCGAAGCCATTCTCTCATGTCATACTTTGCAAGTCCTTCAAACCCCCTTCTCTTTATGCACTGTGAGTTCCTTCCTGTCTAGACAGGGCATAAAGCCCAGGAGAACAGCAGAGCAGCGAGTCGGTGTCTGAACTGTTAAGTGTTGGACTTAACCAGTAACGTTGCCCAGGACAAAGGATGTAGGAGCAGAGTTTCAACCAGACCTCAATAGAAGGTCTATATGATCAATCCACCGGTCAGCTGTTTCCTTGTCTAATGAGAAGAATTGGATCATTTTGGTTTTCTCCAGAAGAAAGTCAAAACGGGGAGGCTTTGAGTGTTAAAGTCTTTAATCAAATCCATAGACTAGTCTAACGGATTCTGTCTGTGTAAAAAGCAGAGAGTTTAACCCAATGGACTTGAGTTTTTTTCGTCCTGGATCCTTTTGAAATGACATCAATGCTAATGCAGCCATCTGCTTTCACAGCCCAATTCACTGCAAATGACATAAACACTGCTACGTCTGGACTGGTTCTGTTTGCTGAGTTGCTGTATTCAAACAGCGTCAAGTCACCCCACTTAACCACAATTAACTTGCCTGCAGCTCATATCTCGATCTTTTGGCTTATCGACAGTTTGACCTTGTTCAGGCATTTGTCATACTGACAGTTAATATCTCAGTTACAGTAACCTTTTCTCTGTAATTGAAGTCACTGTTCCACAGGTTTAGGTCATCAAATGATGGGATGAATGAACGGGAATGGCCCACATTCAGAATGGCCTCCTAGCTGTTGTTGAAGGTTAAATGACATTGAATATGTTTGACTTGGAGCGCAATGGGGCTGATGAGAAGACAGTACATAATGACACTAGCTCCCTAGATACTGCCTTGGACATTCTCTCCAGTCCATAACAGCCTCTTGTTACAGCCAGGGAGAGGATGGAGAAAAAAAAAAACTGTCAGGACGGAGCTTAGCGCGTGATAATGGCTTTCCAGTGAAGTCGAGCAGGTAATGATGAACACTGTTGCGACAGGGGGAAAGCAGCTTGACTCTGACCTCAAGTATGGATCTCACCAGCGGCAGCGGCACCACCTCCTCTCCTGGGGTGATTAGGCTGTGTTTTGGCTGTGTCTGAGCGGCTCCAACTGGAACCTCCCGGTGGGGAGATGGAACAGGTGCTTATGAAGTGTTGTTCATTACTCCACGCTAACAACTAAGTCGTTAGACTATGCGTGTGTCTTTAGTGGAGGGGGAGGGAGATGACTCCGCGTCACTGAGTTCTCGATATTATTGGATGACCTGTTGATAATCAGGAGACGTCAACTGTTATTATGACCAATTATATGGTAACTTTTTTTCCTATTCAGAAATTATAATTGTTTTAATTACTGTTGTGTGGTAACACTTTCTTTGAGCCACTTGGCGATAAATGCGCTATAACATTAATTTATCGCTGCATGAATTGTGGAAAGACATGATAGTTATTCATAACAGCTTATATGGCTCCTTAAAAGCTGCCCTTGTTAATGTTTAAATGATTCCTAATGCTTTTCGCCCAAGCCTAAAGCTATCATAAGGGCTCAATGTTCCTTGGAGTAAACCTAGCCTATAGACAGATGCATGCTTGAACCAAGGATTATGCTGAGTTGATAGCGTATGTAGGTGTTTCCACTAGTTCCTTGTCAGAGTGGTTCTATGAACCACCTTCAAGCGGTCTCTCCCCTCTTCAACCTGGAGGATCTTCCGTGAAGCCCACTGACCTTTACAGGACATTAGAGTCCACATTTTGATAAGGGCAACGTTTACATTTCTCCGATTACGCGGTACATTTACATGTGACTTCTGTTTGAGTGGAACGACACACATTTTGGGACGCGACCCGAGATGCTAGAGGCCATGCGCATGACCAAGACCTAGCATACCCAGACCTAGCATAGACCTACTATACCCAGACCTAGCATACCCAGACCTAGCATAGACCTACTATACCCAGACCTAGCATACCCAGACCTAGCATAGACCTACTATACCCAGACCGAGCATAGACCTGCTATACCCAGACCTAGCATACCCAGACCTAGCATAGACCTACTATACCCAGACCTAGCATAGACCTAGCATACCCAGACCTAGCATAGACCTACTATACCCAGACCTACAATACCCCGACCTAGCGAAGACCCATTATACCCAGACCTAGCGTACGTGGGCCTGATCCAAGCCTTTGCCTTACGCTCCTCATTGTGCCGTGACTAACTGGATTGTTACGGTGCTCCAGCAGCGCCGCCGGTAATGCCAGGCAACAGGGTCTGGTCCTGGAGCCTGGGAGGAGATGACGGTGGGTGGGGACTCATTTCAGGCTGTCGCATTCGTGCCTCGATGGGGTTCAGGAGACCCCGGGTCCACTTCACACACCACAGACGACAGCATCACTTTCCACTGAGCGGATTAGTTTGGGGAAAGGGGATTAAGACGGATATCTTCAGGTTTAGCGGTATGTTTAGTAATATGCTTTATTGGTAGCAAAAAAGGGAGGGATATAAATGCATTTCCTTGCTCCTTCTTCAAACCTAATTTTCTCCCTTTTACGAAATGTTTCACTTCCCATGCAGGAATAAGCCTCTCAGGAGTTTTATGGGCCTGACTGTTACTTGTAAATTGGTGACATAATATCACATCTCCAGTAAATGTGTGGCAGTGCTACGTCTGCCACAGCTGTTTCTAGTCAATGTTATGATAACGTTTGCTTTGAGGAGGGATTGCTGTGCGGTTTTGTTTAGATGTTTTGGTTTACCCATAGGTTTCCTAACTCACATGGAGGATTTGCACCATGTTATCTAGTGTTCAAAATCTGGTTATTATTGCATTCACCACAGATGGGTTAAAGGGTTATGGTCCACAATGGATGAGCCTTCTCCACCCGTCTGTCTCTCCGGTTTGGTTTGATGGGTGACGTCAGTAGGGGTCAACTAGGTTTGCTCTCTGGATAATTTTGGGCGAGGTAAACTGTAACCGTGTGCATTATTTGGGTGTGGTAATTTCCTCTATAGCATTAAGATTGGATCATTTTTGCATCACGGCTCCAAGATTTTTATTACTATTTCTATCAGTATTTTCATCCACAACTCATTTTTTGGAGGCCAGAAGGTTGTTGGCAGGAAAGTTTTGTCCTGCAGGCCACCACTTGCCGACCCCTGGCCGGCAGCCTGGCCACAGGAGCGTGGAGTGAGACTGAGCCCTTTGGCCAGAGGCTGCACACCGAGGTGGAAGTGGAGTTAAAGGAGCGCGGGGCTGTGATGATGCGTGTGGCCCGACACACTCAGCGGGTGTCTGATTGTTTATCTGCTTGGACAGACGAGGGCCCCCACAGATTCACATAAGTGCTGGCTGGGCGCGTTTAATCCAGACCACAGGCCATTTTTTATTTACCAATGAGATCCCAGAGATCCCAGACCGAAGAATTGTCTTTTGTTTTTATCCTTCTTAGCATTCGCCTAGAATTTGGCTTTTCAAAGATATTCTTATATTTAAAGGCCCTTTTACATTTGCTCGAGAGATTGGGAAAACATACTTTGTTATATAGGTTAAAATATGGTTCAATTCAAATTGGGAGAGCCAATTAATTAACAAAGCCTATTAATTAATCTGACTCCTTTGCAGTAAAACATTATTAATCAGTGTTCAGAATTTAGTCATAAAGGTGAAATATGTACCTAACATAGTAAAATAATAATCATATTTAAACTGAACAGTGGATTTGCCTGCAGTAGTATAAGCAGTAGACATTAATTAGAAGGCATTAGTTAGACATGTAATCCCCCTAAATGTTTTACTGCAAATAATGTATGCAAACACCTCTGGAGTCCTCTTATGTTTGGAAACATTCTAGTCCAACCCTGAAGAAGGTTGCTGCCAAAACATGAATGTTGTTCACATTTCCTGTTAGCCAGCTTAGCAAATGGCTGCTGCATGGCTCACATAGGGCTCTTAAATGGCTCTTCCACCCTAGAAGAGCCATTCAACCGTCATACAACCTTATCTGAGAGAAGGCATGTTTTTCACTACACATACAAAAAGCAATCATTGACCAACCATGAAACAAGCCTGGAGATTTCCAGTCAGATTCTAGCAGGCAGCGTTGTCAGCAAGATGGCCAGGTCTGTGTGACACCCTGTGGGGCAGGCTCAGTAGAACAGACTGGGGCTCAATTCCTGACGCTGTTGAAGCCATTTCATACAATAGTTCACCCTGAACAGATAGAAATGACCAGGAGATCGTCCATCTATTTCGATATCATCATAGTTTCCAGAGAACACGTTTCTGACAGAGACCCAACATGGATGCTCGAGTGGTTTCCTAACATTCTCATAGTCTGTCCTGTGGATCCTGTATGGATAGAGACACGTCACACCATCTGAAATGGGGGAGGCCTGAACAGCCTCTAGTCTTGTTTTTTTCCCCCGTGTGATTTGCCATTTGATTTGGCTAGTGGTGAAAGCACATTATGGTGCAGGGCTTGTGCCGACAATGTCACACTAAGCAACTAAGGCCCTCTACACATTTACTAGAGATGTTGGGACAGAATGTAAATGTACATAAAATGTAGATTAACTTCTCATTTCACACTACAGCTGAAATCACTTGACCCGACAGATGGCTTGGTTACCGTTCTTGCGTCACAGCTCTGAAGTACAGTGAATGTCCCAGTGTCAGATAGCACCATAAGCATGATGTATTTTAGCAATGAGGCACCAGGGGCTGTGGTATATTGCAAATTGGGAGTGCCAATTAATTAACACAGCCTATTAATTAATCTGACTCCTTTGCAGTAAAAGTATATTGCAAATATACCACGGCTAAGAGCTGTTCTTAGGCATGACACATCGCAGAGTGCCTCGAACAGCGCTTATCCTTGGTGTACTAACAATATACCACAAACCCCCGAGATATTGTTGGTATATTAACATTATACCACTAACTGGCCTATAGCATAAAAGCAAAAAAGTCTCCTTACTGGTATCAATAAAATATATTTCCCTCTGGCTGAGCATGTTGATAACTAAAAAAAACAAATGTCTTTTAATTTCCTAATTTTTCCAACCTACAATTTACATTTTTAAAATATATTATGTCGATACACATCCACTGCCTTAAATGATGGGTGTTCCTGCTGACAATCCAAACCTTTTTTTTTTGTAAGTAATTTCTTGTCATTTGTTATGATTTTAGATATTTTTATACAAATAGTAATTACATAATTAGGAATAATTATATAATTTTGGTTTCTTTTCTTTATTCTTAGCAAATGTATATAAGTAAAACAGTTAAAAAAATGTTTATAAAATTTCAGTTAAAAAATTTCGTTATCTGCCCCAGTCCTTGTTTGTCACACCGATGAAAGGCTGCTACAGTCTGTAATTTCTATTTAATATAGAAACACAAAAGTCAGTTCTGCAATATAAGAAAGATTCCGACACATTTCAACTGTTTCAAAAGCATCACTCGGCTTTTGGACATTTGTTGTAGGAGCATTTGGCTTAACAAGACAATTCTGTTGACACTGCAGGTTTCAAAGTGTAGCTCAATGGCTTAGAGTGGGGTTACTCTCGAGAAAGGCTCGTCCACATCCTCCGGAGGTAACGATCGAGACATGAGCTTTTCAAAAGTTTACACTTCAGTTAATGCTCTTGAGACTTGATACCTGTCAAGAATCTCTTGAGTTTCTTTCAGCCTATCATAAATTTGGAAACTATGGGAAGTGTTTTGCTAGCGCACTAGACCACCCATTTTAAACGCAGTGTGGGAGGGTAAGTGCAGGCCTGGTAAAAATGCCTTTCAAAGGCTCGGTTAGTGTAAAGCTCCATAGCGTTTCCAGTTTCATAAGGATTTCTCCTATTTGACTACGTGTTTGGTATGTAGATATTCAAATATTATCTCTCCTCTTGAGAGGGACCTTGTATTTGAAGGGATGTTGAGTCTGTCTTATGTGAGTGTGGTGGTGACTGGCTGGGCTCCCATATACAGCAACCTTGATTTTTATCTGCTCCAGCTCATGGGATTTAAAGCTAAGTTCAGTCTAGCAGAGGATCCCTTTATTCTTAAACAACACAGCAATGCAGGTAGAAGGAAGGAGACTCTGAGACACTGAACTACACTCCGTGATCCCTGACAACATTGTTACTAGTCCTGTACTAGGGCTATTAGTACGCTGGCCTAACTGTACGACCTATTAGTTATTAACTGTGCAACCTCCTCCCTTCTCAACCATCTCCGTCCACTGTCTCTGACTCTACAAACTGTCCTAATTGGATGACTGTGGCAGAGCCGTGACAAGCTATACCCATAACCCCAGGGGGGGGGCGTGTCTAGTGCACAGCAGTGTTGGCTGTCTTTCTCCCTACACAGTATTTAGTTTAGAGCAATTAGCAATCTGTTCCGAAGCCCAGAAAGCCAGTGACAGATAGAAAATGCTTCTTACTTTCTGGCTGTTGGTTCTGTTCTCATCGTTGATCTTGTTTCTCGCCTGCTATAATGACCCTGTATACTCTACTGTTCCATATTTCGCCATACTCTACCCAACACACGCATCACCAACAGTGGTTTGACAGGGGGAAATTGGTTTGGCAATGAGCTCACACATTGGCTGAGGCCTCCTTTAAATTAGGGTGGCTTTATCATCGAAGAAACTAATGCTATACGTTCTTAGTATTTTGACAAGCTTTCGGCTACGCTGGTTTGTTTCACTTCTCCTCAAACCCAGTGAGAGTGGAAAAGGGGCATTACTTCTTGCCAGTAGTGCTTTTGCTACACCCACTGCAGTTTGTTTTCCTCCACACCCTCTCCTCTGTGCTGTATTCGCTACATGCTCCTACAGCTCATTCATGCTGTGCCACATTCTTCCTCCAAAATCAATCAAGTCTCGTGCAAAACTGCGCACGGCATTTATTTTAAGACTTGCTAAGACCCCCCTGCCTATCATTTCTAACCCTCTGTCTCGTCTACCTTCTCAGTTTGAGGAGGCTGATCCCACTCTTCTCCTCCTCCACTTCCTCTCTGCCGTCCATAGCGTACGGATGTCTGGCAGGCAGCCAAGGGGCCTGTCGTTTTCCGGGCCTCCGACAGTGCTCCTCCAGTCTGCTGTGTAACTGCTCTGTACTATTCAGGAGGAAGAAGTTAAACAGCACTCAACTGCCAGACGGATTCAGTGGGGTCTCTGACACTCAGATGCTGCTGTGCCTTTCGGCAGGTTAAGCGTTTTGTCCTTGTCTTTTATCTCCCCATACGGGAAGGCTGATAAGCCTCATAAGCAATGTTAATGTGCTCTGCACAGGAAACTACGACGGGATGGGGTTGAGCAATTAAGAGTTTCCCTCGACATTGTCATCATATCAGGAAGAGATGCTATCTCAGCTGGGCTGAAAGGGATGAAGTTCAACCTGCCCCATTGTTCTTTACTCCATTATATGCTCCAGAGTTGGCGTGTTGCCTCACGTTGTATTAAATTGCAACTGATGACAGCAGCCAAAGAAGCCCAGGGGAGTTAACGGAGAGCTAGGATCCCTAGAGCAGTTCAACGTCTCACCGTTTCAATGCTGCCTGCATGCTAACAGTGAACATGGACAGGCCTGCAGGGCTGCAGATCTGGACCTCACCTCTCTCCTCACGGCAGGCAGGCAGGCAGGCAGCCATATTAACCTACCAAATATTTCAATGGTTAATATACACCATTCAAATGAAAGGGTTACAATATTACTTTGTGATTTAACCCTTCCTGGGTGGGTGCAAGTACAGATGCAGCCAAATAGGTAGACATTCTTGCACTTTCCCTAAAAAAAAAAAGCTTTTCCTAAAAGCAAACTGCTCTAATTCTACTTTATAAACATCAAATGGTCCAGAACAGTCTTGGATCTCAGCTTAACCCTTCCTGGGAGCTTTGTGAGTGTTGTCGTTGTCCGGCTGAATGACCCAGAACCTAAAATGGAGACCCAGTGTTTGGACACTGGGGTTGAACATTGGACTTTATAACTCCTGATGATTGGATGATGTCATGATGCCTTGCACAGGCTGGGGTTGTCCACAGTGCCGGCAAGGTGTTTGACGAAATGTTCTCAAATAGTTGAAGACCATTGTCCATTGTTTTTAAAAGTTATATGATCTCTGTGAGGATCCGAAAATGGGAATTTGGGCCATGGAGATCTAAGGACTGTCAGGCTGACAGGCTGGCAACATTGTTTGGTACTGGGCTCGTTTAAAGCCCTGTAGAAAAAAAATCTAAAAGTCTTTGTTCTGTGTCAGCCTATTTCAAAGGTCACACTGAATGATCATCAAAGTTAAAAGAGCTACTCACCCTTTCATTGTTTCTGGCTCTGAACCAACATGGCATGCTAATGTGCTGTAGGCTAAAGGGAAGTATACAGGGATTCCAGGTCAACAGTCTTGTTGCAGCAAGGGGTTTCAGTCCCTCCCGGAAGCTGGTGTGGTGACCAGCCGTTGTTTAACAACTTTAAGAAATGCATCTTTGTGTAATGAACGTAGTCTGTAGTCATGAATACCTCGGACTGTGGGGATCTCCAGAGTAACGTAACGTTGTAGTCATAACAGAACCTCCAGAGGCTGTTATGATCTTGTCCTGAATGTTAGGAAGTCTGAGGTTCTCCTGTTCAACCAGGCCAGTGATGTGGAGGAGACGCTATAAATCAGTTGTGCTGTTCCAGTATACAGTATTTGCCTCTTTGTTAGCTAGTTTAGATATTTCTGCCTTGTGTTTTTTGCTGTAATTCCGATTGGGCATGTTAAAGATGCATTCTGTGATTTTGTCTTTTGCCACTGTATGTTTAAATGGTGTTGTTGCCCCATGTCCTTGAACCCACTCGCTCTTCAACTTGGAATTTAATGGATAACTGAGGTATGATAGTGATTCTGCTTATATATTATGCACATATAAACGCCATATTACACATCCAGCTCCAAATCCAGCTTCATACTACCTTGCTGTATTCTTTGAAAACAGCTTTTGTTTCAACTATGCAAATGATCTTTGGGAGGTTTCAACTATGCAAATGAGTTCATTGATGCGTGACTAACAGGGCTACATCAGTCCTACCAGAGCAGTAAGGGATGTATTATGTTCTGTCTGACCAAGTGAGAATTTGACCATTTCCACATCATAAAGTTGGTGGTAGTGTTTGTTGCAAAAAATGGCTATTGTTTTGTTTTTTTAAAACTATACATTTTATATTTACGGTAGCAATGACCTTTTTACAGTTTCAGAAGGTTTATCAACTACTATTAAGACCAGGGACAACATGCACCTTAGTCAATCTCGTGCTACCTTTAATTACAAAGACCAAACAGGCAGGAATCTAGGCTTGTTCATTGGTAGTGCATGGACTGTAATACTACTTTAAGGCATGTACAGTATAAGCTTAGTTTTGACTTGAATGCCAGTCACTGACATAATACTCCGCTGTGTTCAGCCTGACTCTGGCTAGTTGGTGTTCTCACCATGCTGCGCATGTTTTTTCTCCGACAGCAGATAATGAATGTGTGCTGTCTCCGAGCAGGTAGCTGTGCTGTGTTCATTAGACCTTTCATCTGATTGAGTGTGAGCTGGATGGGTGGCAGAGGCAGCGAGCCCCCTATAAATGGAGTGTGAGCGACGACACTCTGTCCTTACCCAGCATGCTTTATGTCCGTAACTGGAGCGTTGGAGTCAGCGTTGTCCGCCCAGCCGTTGCTGCGTCTCCCTGGCTGGGTGAGTAGTGACATCCCAGATGTCGCCGTGGCAAACGCAGTCCACCGAGCCTGACCTGTGTTGCTCTCTGGTTAAGTGGCTGCCTTCACAACCATCTTCCCATCTCCTGTGAGGGTATTAGAGGAAGATCTTATCCCTCCCCTCTTTTGTCACCACGGTGTTGTAAGTCTCTTTTTTGTATGACGCTTTTTTTATAGTGCAAGTGGTGCATACAGGCGGAAAGGATTGTAAGCTATTTCTATC
>JACXGI010003814.1:0-28429 GCA_016801175.1 Esox masquinongy
AATCAGCTGTGGTTGGTCTTTTTGTTTTGATAGCATTTCATTTTTTAGATTTGCAATATATTTAAATACGGTATTACTGTGGAAATGTAGCAAATTGCTGTCTTATTCAATTTATGTTTTATTAGGCTTTGAACTTGGGTTTAACAGTTCTGAAAAGAGTATGTTAACATGTGCAAATTGGCCTGCAGGTACATGGATTTTTGGTGGTGGTTGTGTCTGAGTGAGAAAATGATTAATGTAATCTGAAAGATGTAGTCATTGAATGCATTTTGTGCCAAAGCAATGAAAAATGATCCACAGTTTAGCCCACATGGACTGCTGCTGTGCTCACTGTGTGAATAGTTTTGAAAAAGTGACCTGAGAAATGGGTCCTAGCGATAAAACAGTAAGAAGTGAGTATGGTGAAAGTCAAAGGTAAAACAACAATAGAGAGGAAAACCCTACCAAAACTTTATATGAACATCACGTATTTCCAAGTGTATTTCCATGTCTTTGTAGATGACACATTGATGTTTGATCTTGTTTGAGGTATTCAGTCAATGTCAAATGTGCTTACAGTTTTGAAAAAAAGCCTTTTTTTGATGATCTTTTGTCTTTTCTTTACTGAGTGGTGAAATATTACCACATATTTGTGTAAATAATAGCAAAGTAACAAAAACACACTGTAATCCCACAGAGGTCACATACAAATCTATGGCCTTAGGGTGGTGATTCTGTACTTTTTAATCTGCACATGGTAGGCAAAACACTGTAAAATACATATTGCATATTCAGCAAATGGTTGAATGATGATCAATTAGGAACAATGAGCATAGTGATAGTAAAATGTATTTTAAAAAAGAAGAAGAAAATCTTATCAAAAGTTATGCGTGTGCTTTGTATGAACATAATGTATTTCAATGTGAAACGTCTTTCTAGATTGTTTGTTGTACTCAGTCAATGTCAGATGTGTTAAGTGTTGTGAAAACATATTTTTTTAATGATCTGTTGTGTTTTTTGTACTTAGAGTGGTGAAATATTACCACATACTTGCGTGAATAGTACCAAGCATTTGGAAAAACTGTAATAATAAACATTTTGGAGGAGATGGCTGAAATCTGCTACCACCTAGCGTGCATCAGCTAAATTACAGCACAATTGCTTTTACTTTCGTTCAATCACTTAACAAAAGCTTAAAACAATATTTACAGGTATTTTTAAATGGTAAAAAAGCAACTTAGCTGGCATAATGATTCCCTACTCTATCCAGAGCTTATTTTCTCACTTGACAAGAAATTGAGAGTTGTCTGATGACCGGAAATGCAAGGAAATGGCCGGTGCCATTACTTGTTTTAGGAGAGATGATCGTATGTCTTAGTAAAGAGAGGTCAGCAAATACAGAAATTCTGCATTTCAGGATGTGCTTCTGTTTGCACCCTATTAACTGGTGAGTAAATGTTGTGAGATATTATTACAGGTTTTTACAATCGCTAGGACCCATTTCTCAATATTTAAGTCATTTTTACAAAACTCTTAACACAGTTCTCCTAACCTACTTTCTGCTTGGCACAGCCAAGATTTCTGCTTCACATCCAAAATGCACTAAAAGTTCCAAAACACTTCATACATGTCTCAAATCAACTCATTCTTCCACTACACTTGCAAAGGTTGTCACCCAACAAGCACACTTTGTCACTCATAAAACAATGACCAAAAAACCACTAACAACAGTTAGCATTACACAATGTTTTCTTTTGTAAAATATCTTTACAAAACAAGAATGACACCTCTCTACTGTTTAGAATATACTGCAGTGTATGTTACAGGAATGAATCAGATAGGATTCAATATGCTTCTGTAAGTTTCATGTGATTTTTTTGGTTTTCAGTGATTCCAACATACAGTAATTTATATATGCACCATCTACCGAATACAGATACAGTAGCAATGTTAGTCAACCCTTTGTTCTGCATTTGGCCACAGGTTCTCATCCACATCACATCTTATGTCATATAGGGCAATACACGAAGGAAAAAATCTTTTGGCATGCCTGGTCCATCCCAGGCAATCTTCTGCAGATATGTCCAGGCATCCAGCATTCATTGCATCTAGGAGGGACATTTGATCATGTGGATGGTGATCATAAAACTTCTAGGAAAACAATTTCTCTATGGGGCTGAGGAATGGAGAGTCAGGTGTCTGGTTCCATGTTTACATTACAGTAGAGAATTATTCCTAAGATGTCCCCTTTGAAATAGATGGTAATGAAAGACTTTTTCCCAATTGAATACACATTATTCTTTGAATAATACCCCAATATCCCTAAACTGTTAACACAATGCCCACTATAAAAAGTCACATCTCCAAAACCTTACGCACACAGGGAAAAATGAAATTCTGGCCTAAAAACTATAAACATAGCACTCAAAAAATTGGGTAAAAATGTATGTATAAAAATGTATGTTTTTTAAAAGAAAGTATGCGTCACACTTCTAAAGTAGGTTTTACTTAAATTTCAGTGTCAAAACACAAGTCATAATGAATTATATGGGATTACATTCTTCATAGTGTATTGCACCCATTCCTGAAAAACGTACCGATGTGTTGGCTTCAAAAACGTTTTGTTTCATTTGATACGTTTTCAGTGATGGATAAAGGCCATGGCCTCTGTTTTGAGAAGGGGGTGGCCATAGCCGTGGGAAGTAAGGGGACCGGGGGTGCGGCAAACCCCCGTCATAGACTCAGCATCCCCTGACACGATTCCAAAATTGCACATGTAGTTCATCTGTTTGTGGGCGAGCCACTTGTAATGCATCCTTTCTTCAGTGTGACTAGCGTCAGTGCTGACAATGGGCATGCGTTGTTTGTCCGTTCCTTATTGTCACAGGTGTCAGTACCGCTTCGCCCCGTCCCACTACGGTACCTCACATACCCACCACTCACAGCGGGAGTAGGTTTTTTCTGCATCACCACTCTTCTTTTTACACAAAAGACACATTTTTGTCTCATGTGCTAATAGCACCCAATTTCAATCCCCATTCTGAAAACATTTAGCAAACCCCATGCAATCACAGTTTTGTCTTGGTTAGAATAATGTCTTTCATCTTGCAAGACATTCAAAACGCGTGTTTGCATGGAAGTGGCAATTAACTATTTTAGTTTTGTAGACTTGGTGAACCCATTATTGTACCAACTTCTACAATTCTCCAACTGTGATACAAGGATAATCTTTCTTTACCTCTCGAACTATCCACCTCACTGTACATTGGTACAAAATAGTATTTTGTCTTCTTGCAGGGAGGTTGATAACTTCAGTTGCATTCCTTAATGGTTGATAAGGGGATTTTTCCTTTATTTATACCGCACAATACAACGCAAACTGCAGTGTTGTATTTAACACCGGTGTCCGCAAAGTTACACATTTATTTAACATTATATAAAAATGGCATAATTTTCTTGGAATTCACCTAGCACTTTTAAAGCTTGTCAGTTTTCACAACATAACAGTAGTGGGAGCAATACTCACTTTAGAATGTATTCCGTCATATGAAACCTACTGAAGAAGACTAATTAGTTGTCACCTGCACTGAATTAGTTAGCTATTTAGTCTGGTTCAAACCAAGGCTGCCAGAAATGTGTAATTGATGGAGTGGCATCTGTGATGAAGACAGTTATAATGATGCACTGTAAGTGTAGAGTTTGCATTTTATTCAAATCATTTTGATGTGATATGAGAGTATGGTGCTTTATATTTTTAGAACAGGATTGAAATTGGGATGTGATTCATGTTTAAAGATAATTGGCTGTTTGTATTTCTATGGTTTTGGCTGAGCCAGTCTAACTCAAAATATGAATTGAAGACAGGAATCAGAATTGCCTTTATTCACAAACTACATTTACACATGCTCTGAATTTTAATTAATGTATTGGTGATATGAAACTTAGGGAAAGGATTTCCAATCTGCCCAAAGTTGACATCCATTTAAGTATGCTACACCAATGCTGTCTTTCCATGGGTGATTTACCTAAAGACCAGTGTGGAATTGGTGTTATGTTAATGTTGGCACTATTGTTTGATGTAAGTTTAGCACTAAGGACTTAGGGTGGGCACTTGGAGTGGGGAGGGAGGAGTGAACATCTGAAGGACTGTTTTTATTGTGGACCTATCTAGACTCAGTGAGCTAGGCCAATGTTTTTGAGTCTCTGCTGGTGTGCTCTGTTAGTGATCACTGTATTGTCCTATATTTTGCCATCTTTCTACAGTTGGAGTTATGTGATTTGAATGACTGGAGTGGTATCATTTTAGCTTGTCGGTTGCATTGTGGGAGGTGCAGTTTTTGTTGTAAAAGGGTGAGATCATGTATTCTTTCAGCGCTCTAATGCTGAGGTATACAGTTATGCCTGTTGGTCTGAAAGTCAATGATACATGGACAGTTTGTTGTAGCCGTTCTTATATGATTGTGTTGAACTGTACCATTGAATCTGTCTTTGGGTTATTGGTGTTAGGGAATTTAATGTTGTCCAGACCTGTTGGCACAGCAGGTGAACAACTGTGGGTCAAGGGAGGTGTCACTGAGCCTCTGCTATTCTTCACATTTCCGTTTTCACTCCATGACTTGCCCCCAGTCTGTTGTAAACTTGCTAGTAGCAAATCAACTCAGCTGGGTTCTAGCTCTGAAAACACATCGCTACTTTGTGGAAGGTTCAAAGTTAACTGTCCAGTGTATCCAGAATTTATTTTGTTGAAAGTAACCAATAGAACACTTTCACATGTACTTCTGAGTACATCAAGGTTGTACTTGAGATCAGACAGTACTACCTTTTTGAGCTGCAAGTACGCAGCACAAGCTATAGCTTGGAAAACAGCCCTCAATCCCACAGTCAGTGTCACAATGTCATTTTCCATTAGATATTAATGTAACTGATTATATACTGTGTCAAGTTGTCTGCAACTGCCTTTGCTGCCACTAAAGCCAAGCCCACCCCCCCCCAGTGATTTTGACATGAATGTTGAGTTGAAGAACAAGGGGCCTGATTGGATGGCTGTCATTTGTCATGCAATTTAAAATGGCTACTGTGATAGCTATTCTGCCTAACTTTTTGTCCCTCACACAATCCTTTCTCTCCTTCGCTCATACAGTATAGTTAATTTTGTTACAACCATTCAATGGAGGATAACTGGCTGTTCTTGTCATATGCTCCTCCCACCCCCACTCTGTCTTCAGATCTCAGCCTTCCCATGTTGATTCTCGGCCTCCTGTCCATCCTGCTGATGGGCCCTGGGTGTCGTGCGGCTGATATTCCAGAGGACCCCACAGCAGAGTTCTCAGTCAGACTGTACCACCACATGCAGGGGGGGGATGAGAACATCATCTTCTCCCCCCTAAGCGTGGCTCTGGCCCTGGGCATGGTTGAGCTAGGGGCCCGTGGTGCCTCCCTCACAGAGATACGCCAGGCTTTAGGCTTCAGCCACCTACCTAAAGGTAGACAACTTAGAATGAACACAAATCACCCCCCCCAATTATAAGATGCCTGTTTCTTTCCCACTACCAGGTGCTGAATTCCCTCTACTCCACAAACTGATTGGAGTTCTGTCTCAGGATGGCCACCACTATGTCATCCTGTTGGCAAACTTCCTCTTCCTGCAGAGCGGCATGACCATTAAACCAGACTTCCTGCAGCTGATTAGGAAGTACTTCCAGGCTGAGGTGGAGATGGTGGACTTTGGTAAATCCTCTGCCGTGGCAGCGCAGCTCAACAGCTGGGTGGAAAACCACACAAAGGGTAATTCTTTGTGGCGTTGTGGAATGTTGGTTCAAAAAGCAAAGTGAAGGTGGATTGGTCTGAAGCCGGAAATGGAAATACAGTGGGTATGGGAAGTCACCACCCCTGTTCAAAATGTTCTTGTTTTGTGGCTTGACAGCCTGAAATTGAAACACAATCAGATTTTTTGACACGTTTTAACTCAGGCTTAGTGAACAAATTATTTGGTCTATGCTAGTAAAGACGTATTCACAGACTCATGGCTGTAATTCAAAAGGTGGTTCCACCAAGTATTAACTCAGTGGGGTGTTCACTTATCCAAATAGAGTATTTTACTGTTTTAATTTTCAGAGTTTTTATAATTATTTTTCATTTGGATATTGTGGGTTACAGTGAAAGGGGATGCGGACTTTCTATATCCACTGTACATGAGCACATGTCAAATCCACCCATGTTTACCAAGGTTTTCTAGCACACGATTGATATGTAGCTATGTTGGCATACTTGAAATTATACATTGCAGGTTGCTTGGTATTCAAACCTTCTCAAACAGCCTAAATTCCCTCTTCACTGGGATAATTGACGTTAATGTCTTGCTAATAGTGGTTCTACTCTGCTTTAGTCAAAACAAGCATATAAAAGCACAGCCAAGCAACTGCAAACGCCCTATTTTGCACTAAACTTCAGTACATCAGTTTGATGTTTGTTTTACACAAGCTATGCTTTTTTGAAGACTTTTTTGTTGCCATCTTTATGGCAAAAATAGCTTATTAATATTAGCTCATATGCAGTGTGTTTGGCAAGTTTTTAAAAAAACCTTCATTTTCCACATTTTAAGCTACAACCTTATTCTAAAATGGAGTAATAGATGTTTTTCCTTAATCTAATGCAGATAACCTGTTTTTGCCTAGTCCCTATGGTGTTTCAGACATTTTTCAACACATTTACAAAGCATCCAGAATGCTTTGCTCAGTACTTTGTTGAAGCACCTTTGGCAGTGATCAGTCTTCTTGGGTATGACGCTGCAAGTTTGGTAGAGCTGTATTGGGGGAGTTCCCCTCATTTTTCTCTGCAGATCCAGCCATCTTCAGATCGCCCCAGAGTTGTTCGATAGGTTTCAAGTACGGGCACTCTGCACATCAAGGGAAACAATGAAATACATTTCAAGTGTCATAGCAGAGGATCTGAATACTTAACCCATTATGAGAGATTGTCGATTGATGAGAACGAAAATCTATTTAAACAATTTTAGAAGAAGGCTCTAATGCAGTAAAATGTGAAGTGCCCTTCTGAGGTGTCTGAATACTTTCTGAATGCATTGTAAGATAAAAATGTTTGTAATTTGTTCTCTTTTTAGATGTGAATGTAGGAATGGTTTAGGATCCTCACAAATGTTCTACAATCTTAAGCCTGGAGATTTAAATGGACATTAACATGTTTGTGGTTAATTATCTTGCTGGAAGATTTTGGCCAAGATTCACCCTCGTAGCAGTGGCAACTGGTACTTCTGGAGTTCATTTTAGATGCTCTAACCATGTTTTCTGCCCCATGTTTCCTGGTATGAAATGTTATGTGTTGAATTATTTTATCAAATCCCAGGTATGGTGGTGGACAGGATTTCAAATGGTAATAAGTTATTCCCACATAATAAGGTGTCTGTCTCCCTCCAGGTAAAATTCATGACCTGTTTTCAGCTAGTAGCTTCAGCTGTCGGACACTGTTGACCCTGGTCAATGCAGTGTATTTTCGGGGCAGCTGGAAGAACCAGTTCAGGCTGACAGAAACCCGTCCCACCACCTTCATCAAAGACAACGGGAGCAAAGTCCAAACACCCATGATGTACCAGATGGGAGACTTCAACTACGGTGTGTTAGTTTGTGTTCATGTAAGCGTGTGTGAACATTCATGTTCCAGTCTTTTGAAATGCCTTAGAGCTGAATATGACTCATTCATTGTTTTACAACTTTTGATCCCCCATCAGGCCAATATGATCTTCTCCCTCAATCTTTTTAAATTCTCTTGATGGACCCCCATGCTCCGCGGCTACTCTACCGAACTGAATTTAAAATTCTCGTCTAACACTCCCTCAACCCAACCATGCTTAGCTAGTGAAGCCGAAGTGCTTGTTTGTGATAATTGCTAGCTACCTTTTGTCTAGCTATGGTAGCTTTGGTAACATGGTAAGCTTAAGTCAGCATTTTGTTCACTGCAATGACAGTTACTAACATGATGGGTTTTATCAGAAATTCATTACAACTTGCTCTTTAATCTAGTTGAATTTAATCTAGTTGAATCTAATCTCTATTTCCTTCAGTCGAGTAGATGGTTGTGATGTAAAAATTGGGTATCGGGCCCAGTGCTGCTGCTGGCAGATTAGTATAACTTAAAAGTATGTTTTGTAAACTAATGTAGTTTGTCATTTCTCATTACCAGACTGATATCAAAATCTATAGAACTGTCTTGTCTGTCTCAGGACAGTTCGTTGACAGTTCGTCTGAGGCTGGTGTGTACCAGGTGTTAGAGATGCCTTATGAGGGAGAGGATATGAGCATGCTGATATTGTTGCCCAGGCAGGAGGTCCCCCTGGCAGCCCTGGAGCCCATCATCGAAGCCCCACTTCTGGAAGAGTGGGCCAGCAACATCCAGAGGCAGAAGGTGGAGGTCTACCTGCCCAGGTGTGGATGTCTGTGTAGGAATGGTAGTTGTATACTAGAGCGCAGGGCTGGCCCATCTCTTTTGGCAGGCCAAAACACTTGTTTTTCAGTTAGGCTTCTGTCTGTCCGTTAAAGATGGGAGAGAACGCACACTACTTTGTCTCTGTCAGGGCTGCTCAATCCTGTTCCTGGAGATCTACCATCTGGTAAGTTCTCTCCAACCCCAGTTGTGACTAACCTGACTTAGCTTTTCATCCAGCTTGTTTGAATCAGGTGTGCAAAATTAAGGTTGGAGAGAATCTACAGGATGTAAACTCCAGGAACAGGACTGAGCAGCCCTAGGGCCTCATGTATCAATCTTGCATATGTTTCTAACAATTGTTGTATGTGGAAATGCACACATGCACACAAAATGAATGGGCTTTATCAAACTGGCATACGCAACACATACTACTGCGTATGTGAATGAGCTTACGGTTTCCGCCCAAAGAACGCCTACAATTACCCATAAAACGTATCTAAATTATCCCTATTGACTATGTAATTTCAGTCGATACATGAAGCAAGGTGGAGACTGGTCAGAAAATACATTTCCCATAATGTGAACTTCAAATATTTGATATAAAATCTAAAAACAAGTAGCCCAACACGCAGTCATAAATATTCTGCATTGCGAGATGTGGCTGCTGTTGTAAATTAAATGAAGTGGTCAAAGATCAGTCCAGGTGAAAGCGAGAAAGATTTGCTGCACTCTGAACCAGTGTCCTCACTCCAGGAGGTGGGCAAAGTGACAGATTTCTCCCATTGACTAGCAAATTGCTGGCATCATTGGAGAGATCTGAGTGGAAAGCTCCTAGATTGGGACACTGACATGTCGCTGTGGGAGGGCTGCAGTAAGCGATTATTTGCCATTAGGCTAATCATAACATTTGAACTTCACATTCAAGAAAGGTATCAATAAAGACATCAAATCAAAGTGAATTAGTCAAGCCTAGTTCAAGTCATGTGGGCCTAGGACTTAGCTATTATTTTCGCTACAGAACAAGTATCTGCAGTGGCATACCAGAGTGGGGTTGCAGGGCTTTGCAGTTTCTCAGCGTTCCGTATGGGTGAGAACTGTACCGAGTCGTGGTGACTGAAGGGGCAGTTAAAAATGGCGAGGGGACTAATCTTTTTTTTGGCTATTTTTCTATAGGGTATTTTAAAACTTAAACTGGGGGAAAGAAAATTCAACTGAGGGTGCTAAGGCCCCTTTGAGGCGCCGGGCCTGTCAAGGCTGTCTTGCAAACGCAAGGTCTATTAAAAGAAATGGTAGCCTAGAGAATGTGGCCAAGGAAGTATATAACATTTCAGAAGTTTTGTAGAAGATCAATGACTCTTGGAAAGACCTTGTGTTAAAATGATAGTTCCATTTTAAGTGAAATGCATTTTTCGTTTAGTGCTGCGTATAGCAATAGCATAATAGTAATAACTTTTATTGAGTAGGCCTATTGGCTGTTTTATTCGATTTGTGTTGAATAAGCGTACCTATTTTGTTCTATTCATTTTCATTCAGTGAGAATTTTCAATAAGTCACTTCTGAAATGTATTGTCAATTTTGGCATTACTAATTGTAAGACAAGATGTGTAATAACGCGGCGGCGGCTGTTGTCACATCACGGTTGTTCAGGTTACCCTACTACATTACTCCTTGATTTGCCTTGGTGCACATCTTGAATGCCATTTAAAAATTGCCATTTGTACCCGAACAACTATTACTGTATGTAACATACACTACACCTAATAGTTGCAAACTTTCTGCCCTCCCGTTTGCCTTAATTGCACATTTAGTATTGCCATTTGCCTTCATTGCACATGTGCACTTTCCACTGATAATATACATATACGTGTACATTTTCTGCCCTCTTTGCACTTCTGGTTAGATGCAAACTGCATTTCGTTGTACTGTACTTGCACTGTTCAATGACAAAGTGGAATCTAATCTAGCTCATTGAAAAAAACAAAGAACCTCTAGGTTGTAAAAGTGAGCATCTTTAAAGAAATCGGCATATTGTAGTGTATGGTAAAATATGCAACGTCGAATGTGTTGCTTTAAGTACATGCACATGGGGCTATTGTTCGTCTTGTTTTCAAACTGTATGGATATGCACTGAAAGGGCAACGTTTTACAACCTATTAGTCCTAACAGTTTTTGGATCAGCTACAGGCTGTAGTTTTTTGACGCTTACTACATCCGTAGCCTATAACCCTACGATATTGCAGGAAACAATTTGCGCATTCCTTAAGCTATTCATATTTCTATTGATACCACTTTCCCCATGTGGTTCAGTTGACGTTCCTCTACCAGCTTTGCCGAAATGGCATGGTATTTCTCCAATTCAACTGCTAGGCTGTGCATACGCATTGGTTTGAAATTTGCGTAGAGATACGCACGCACGCACACTTTCCCGTCAAGTTCAAAATTGATAAATGCCAACCTTTGCGTCAAACCTGCCGTACTCACGGTTTACACACGTGCGTACGCACGATTGATACATGAGGTGTATATTTTCAGGTTTAAGGTGGAGCAGAAGGTAGACCTGACACAAACGCTAAAGGATCTGGGCATTAAGAAAATATTCACAGACTACGCTGACTTGTCTGCCATGACCACAAGTGGGATCCCAACCTGCCAGACACCTACAGTATTACATCGTGGTATGATAAATCAAGTTTATATTATATAACATGAGATGAAGGCTCATCAAACTGCATTTTTCAACCTAGTGATTAGCTTTTGAATTGCTAGTTAACCAGTCCTTCCATGATTCTAAATCTTTTGCTCCATTTTTAGCAAAATCAACAATTCTTCATTATGTGAAGGATTGTAGTTCAGCAGGAAACACCACTGTCTGCATGAAACACATTGACCCAAATGTTTTCTGTTGCACATTTCTGCAAAATTGATGATGATCTTAGTGTATTACAACATAAACATGACAGCTATATTTTTACACTTGTTTCAACACTTGTTACTGTTAGCCTGTTATATTGCAATCATGAAACTGAATAATACAAACTACAAACTCTCAATTTATCTAGCAAAGTAACTGTAGCATATTTTCACAAAGAATTTATAAATGGTTATTGACATACCCACAATTCACCCACCTCTCACTACAAACATCCAAATGTCTGTCCATTTGGTAAGAAAGATGACTAAAATGGAGGCTAAGTCTGTCCGTTAAGGCCCCTTTATACAGTTGGTAAAGTCATGTAATTTATTTCCCCCAAAAGTCCTTTCAGTAAAAAAACTCTTGTTCCAGATGGAAACAAACCATTTATTAGGGAGGCAGTGCATAAGGCCTACCTGGATGTTACAGAAGAGGGAGCAGAAGGAGCTGCTGCAACAGGTGACATCCTGCCCATTGTCATAAAATCCTTTTTATGTGAACATTTAACCTCAAGTTGCCTTCCTTATAGTATGTTCTGTTTTTCTGCCAGCTCACCTCTGCTCATTGATTTCTTTTTGCACTTTTCTTTCTGGTTGTATGTTTTTTGGCATTTCTTATCCAGAGTGACAATTGGTCCATTCATTTCAAGATTGCAAGGTGACAGTACATTTGACCTGAAGTACTTAACACCGTTACAAGAGCACTGGCTTTGCTGATAAGAACATACCTTAAGCTCACTTGAAAGCTAGCTTAATGTCACAGATGGGGTTAACCAATTGGTACCTTTTTGTTTTGCTAGAATGTTGTGAACCAAGGTGTTAATGTGTCGTAAAGCAGAGAATCAGGTGTTAGCACCTAGGGATGGGTAAGGCGAACCATCATTGGAGGAAGCTGTGGTGTTATCAGTGGCAGCATATGGACATCAGTTTCAGTGGTGCCTGTGACCCTGAGCACAAGTTGGGTGCCGCTCCACAGCAGGGCTAACTCACTGTTAAGCCATTTCAGAAAGGGATGAATTTAATGGTGTTACCAATGTATTGTAAGGGGGCCCCTTAATTGTGCAGTGGTAAAGTTGTGTGGGGGGGTTAATAATTTAATTGGGTTGCCTTGCCTCAATGCACACTAGTGACTCCTTGTGGTGATGTTGACACCTGTGAGCGCAATGAATATATGTCTGTTTGTTCTGGCGCTTAAGGATTTGGGTCTTCAAATGGTCACTCAACAGCTGAATGTCTCTGGGGCTCTCCAGTTGGAACATCTTAGTTTGGAAGAAGGGTGGCCACGTGTTGCAACGCAGAGGACCACTGATTTGTGCCCAGTGTAGTCAAGGAGACTAGACCAGCAGGAGCATGTTGACATGTTTTTCACTTGCAGGGAAATAATCAATCAATCAAATTTATTTATAAAGCCCTTTTTACATCAGCAGTTGTCACAAAGTGCTTTTACAAAACACCCGGCCTTAAAACCCAAAGAGCAAACAACAGTAGTATTTAATTTCATTGGCTATGAAAAACTCTCTAAGAAGGCTGAAATTTAGGAAGAAACCTAGAGGACCTAGGCTCAGAGTGGTGACCAGTCCTCTTCTGGCTGTGCCAGGTGAACATATAAGAAGTTTTATGGGTCAGTTAATATCTTACAATTCTTGTAAAATGATTTTTAGATGGGCAGGGACCCTGGACTCAATTGGGAAGCTTGTTCCTCCTTTTGGATGCCAGGATTAAGGAGTTTTGACTGGGCTGAGCAGGAGCTACCATCTTGTACAGATGGAATGGCTGAGAAACCAGTGATCTCAAAGTAGAGGAGCACAACCCGGGAAGATTGTGACTTTCAACTGGATCTGGAAACATTGGGTGACCTGAATTGCATTTGCAGGCACCGCTGCCCAGCCCAGATGTGCAGACAGTCAGCAACAATCCTTTAGACTTGGCTGTCATCAAACTGGTTAAGACATTTCTCACATGATAGGCATTGGTTTAATTGATTTGTGGGACACTGCCGCTATGCTGTACGCTCAGCTTATTTCTATTCCACTTTTGCCACTTTGGTGTCAGACTTTTTAAAGTGTCATCTACCTAGTAATTATGGGATGGACTAATATAATCAGTCAGTGACTTAGTGGTGAAGGAGTAGAACTGAACCCTGAGGGACACCAGTCTTGAGAGCCTGTGACAGACAGATCCCCTCCACAGTGTATGGTAGATGCAATGTGCTGTACTGGAGAATCTCAAAGCTCAGGGGAGAAAGAGGTCAAAGGTTATGGTAGCTCAGTGTGACTAGGACGGGTAGGCTGAATGAGTTGACAAAGATGGATGGAAATGGGAGGAGGTGGAGGGTTGAAGGAGCAGAGAAGGGGGTTGGAGGTGGATAACTAATGTGTTCTTTTTGTTGACAAATGCCTGAATCTTTCCTTTGTCCCTTACTCTTTCATTGTCTGAACGTCTTGCTTTTGTGTTCAAACACACATTCTTTCTCTTCATTCTTAAGTCCTCATCTGTTCTTGTCGATCTATAAATATATCCTGTGTGCCTTGACACAGTATTGTTAAAGTTCCAATATGCAATGCCGTTTGAGTGAGGCAGTAGTCCTTCATTGTCTCCATTTCTCTCCATTTTGACTTGTAGGAGTAGTAGGTCACCCCATGGCTATACCCTTACCTCCAGTGATGCGTCCTACCTTAAAGGCTGATCACCCCTTCTTCTTTGTCATTAGAAACCGGAGGATAGGTGTGTTAGTGACTTCTCGTTCCTCCGGCTGTCCCCAAATACTTAAATTTGTAAACTCAGTGCCTTCTGTGACTGCTTTTTTTTTTTTGCAGGTTCTATCCTTTTCATGGGCAGGGTCATGACACCGGAGGTGGTCAGACCTTGAGTCCATGGAACCAGTGGCATTGATGACATGCTCAACACCAATGACATCCAGGCAAAAACTATGCAATAAATGCAACTTCTCCTCTCCCTGTTGTCTGCTGGTATTATACTTGGTACAAATGACTGACTCCTAAGTGTGCACTTGTCTTGATATGATTATATAACTTTAAGCACTCTAGAAAATATATGGCAGTAAAAGGTAAGTGGAGGTTTGTGTTTGAAGGTAATGATTTCTAGAACCCAATGCATGAGTGGAAAATTGTAAATCCACCCTTTCAGTGTCAGTAGCCTCACATTCAAGCTCAGTTCCCCTCCACACACTGCCTTTAGAAGATGACTGAATACCAATTTTGAGTTTACTGTCAATGCTTAAAACAAGATTTGTCTTCAACTGGCAATTACTGATTTTTGTCCCAGTGAGAAACTTGAAGGTAGTCTCTCACTTTGGGCTTATTTACATTACACTTGAGATCGAAGAAAACTCAAGATGCTAGATTATTTGGAAAATTTGCAGATATCAATTGACACGCCACCTTCTGAGGTAGTGTGCCACACTTTTGATCCAGCCCCTGCAGGTTTGCAAAATGTGAAGACAATGGCATTGAAACTGCATAGTTTCTGTATTGTGCATGCATATCACTCAAATTTTTTTCCCCATGATTTGAGTTCCAAAATTCTCTGGTAGACCTCAAACATGGTGTAAAAAATGCTGTGGAAATGAGTATGCAAACTAGTGTTTTTTTAATGTAAATAAGCTCTTACTGAGTGACTGACATTAGCAGACAATAACCAATTACCTTTTACATTCTACTTTTTCAACTTCCTTGTATTTGCATTTTAGCTTGAGGCCTTCTGCCTAGAGTGCTGTGTAAGACTCCAGCATTAGTACAGTAATGAGTCACCTGAAGCTTTCCTAGGAAATTAGGAGCTTGAGGTCGTGGCTCTTGTTTGTTTTAATGGATATCAATCCTAAACCAAGTTTCAGCATGGGTAGTGGCATTACACCATGTTTCAATAGTTATCGGAATTTGACTTATTCTGTCTTCAAGAACCATCACGTTTCCATTTAGGACACAGAGATTTTGGCCTGTTCAGTATATTGGTGGTTAAACATTTCATAACTGGAGGTAGCAGTAAATTACCGATCTTGGATTTGTACTTAAGCACCAGACCTTTATACCCATGTGGCTTTTGTGCTGCAGGGTAAAGTTTAGACATGCAAAATAATTTCCCCTCCTATTTCTCACTGGTCATTTGATCATGTTCTTGAGTTTATTTCCAAAAGGGATAGTGAAGTGGACTTCATATCACCTCTTCAGCACACTCCATGAGAATTAAATCCTTCACCATTTTTATTCCTCAAACATCATCCTCTGACATGCCTTATACATTTTTTTTAATTTGACTGTTTTTCACCCAAATAAAGCTTTTAGGCAGGTAGAAAAATATGTACAAATAATTCATTTGCCTCTACATTGTAAAGCAGTGTTTAAGAACAGCGTGGACGGTTTAGTTAATGTTTAGGGGTATAAACCAATAAATGACCAAAAAAACAAAAGTAACTTGCTTTTCAGTGGCATTGTACAGTATGTGGCTAGTAACGCTAAATAACATGACAAACAAAAAAAAATGTTCCCCTCCTATTGGCATCCATGATACAGTAGTACTCCTCCAGTGATGACATAGGCAAAGTTAGCGCTTTGAAAACTCCACCCAAGAAGATGGTCCTATCTACAATAAATAAATAGAAGATTGATTGTAAAGCATGTCCTCCTAAACATGAATTGAGGAGTTAAAAAATACAAAATTGAGTAAAAATTGATAAACAAGCTGATACTGAAAGAAGCAAATTTTCCATCGAATAGTTTACATAGTAACAATACATTCTCATGCCTGTCTCACTTGAAGCTTGAACAAACATTGACAGACTGACATTTTCATAGATTGCGTCCATCTCCACGGTAGACGTTCATCAGTCCCATTCCTGCACAGATTGGGAATAAATCCCATCTCTGAGCAGATTCCAAAACAACTCCAGTTGGAATGCTGAATGAGTGGTAGTTTACTTTAAGGTACAAAAAGGGAACAACAGAGATCCGATTGTATCCCAGTAATGGGGAAAGGCACTTTCATTGGTTAGTGTCCCTGTCCGTCTCACATCTCCCTTCGATTGGGACGCTTGTCCTGCCCAACCACCACCTCTTCATCCTCTTCATAATTCTCTTCGTTGTTCTCTCCTTTCTTGTGCTCCCCGACTCTCCCTGCTGGGACCTCCTGGACTTTCACTTCATCCTGCAGAAGAACAAACAAAGTCACCTGTTGGACTAAAACATGAGCAATATTTTGAGCCAGCCACAAGTGATCTGTACCAGGGGGTCCAGAACCCTTGACTTTTGTTTCTTCCTGCTGGATAATTGGGCTTATCCAGTGTCCCGCTCTGAATGTGTCCCTCATTAAGTCAGGATGAAAATGGGAAGTGTTCTGGTCTGTCAGGATTGAAGTTGAATAGCCCTGGCATGTCCACATGATGAGTAACGACACCAAATAGAGTATTCTCGAGTAGTGAGATTTAGATTTGTAACGTGGCAAGGCTGATCTTTCTAGAACACAGACTAGCCATTGTGGAGCAGTGACAGTGCGTTCACTAGCTTTTAGATTCAGAATGAAAAAGGGTGCACGCACACAGCCCTGAGAAGACAGAGATTGGGGTGACCAGACACCCAGGGAGACATTGTACCCAATCTTGCATTAATCTATTGAGACATAAGAAAGCTAGAGTTCCAGACAAAAGTCAAATTTTGTATTAACTGTAGTGTCTTTATTTGCCCAACCGCCATTTTCCTACACTTCATTCCAGTGTTGTAGACTCACATGTTCGCCGTTGTCCTCATTATATGGGTCCTCAACCTCCTCTTCCATCTCCTCTGCTCTTATTTGCCCCAAGTCCTCCTGCACCTGACAGGTTAAGGATAGGAAGCATGAGTTTTGACTCAGTAACAATGCAGTGTAGTCAAAGAGAGTAACAGTTTTAATCGCGATACTGTTACCTTCAGTATAATGTTATTAACAGATTTCCGGAAACACACAATGCACTATTGTTAATGTCATAGGGAACTTCAACTGAACTAAGGAAAACAAGTCTAGCTCGCAAAAATAGCAGTAGCCCCTTAACCCCTTGGCCACCGTTAAGTCATTTATTGGATCTACTTTGGAATTCACTAAACCATCAGAATGTACCTACTTTAGGATTTGGAATGTCTACTTTGGACAGGCTAACTAGCTATGCATAATTCATGCTTTTTTTGGCATGTTTACCTTCAACAAAGCAACCAAGTTCAGATTTACCAAACAGCTGGCCTCCCATTGGATGGACACCATGCAGCAGGATATGTGTAAATCAATCTCTCTTTGTTACATTTTGGTTGTGGCTCAATTCAATCCCAGCTGTAAATATATGTATGTGTGTGTTGACACTGGTAGTTCAACAACATTACGATAAGTGTAGCAACTAAGTAACTAGGGTTGACTAGGCTAGTGTGCCTCTGGATAATATTACTTGTCTGAATTGAATGGTTAAATCTGGTTACTGGATAAGATAACGGCATGTAACGTTAACATTCTCTCGTAACTGATTAGATGTATGCCATTTCCTCCCAAAACATGTAGTGGTGGCTCGTTTCGAAATTGAAGCTGCAGATACAGCTTTAGCCAGCTTTGTTTCGGTAGCCATTACAATATTTGAGCATTGGTTGCCCTGGCATAGCACTGATTCCCCAGCCTTAGTTCCAGCATCAGTTACACTGGAAATGGCAAACCAGCTAACTATGATAGGGTGAACCGACGTCCCCGTTTTCTGGGGATAGCCCCGTTTTTGTTGGCATGTCCCCGGAAATGTCTGTTTCGTCAGTGAATTCATCATAGCAATACTGTAGAACGATGTGTCACTTTGCCATATTGAAAAGGATAAAAATAAAAATGTAGGGTACGTGTCACTGATTAAACATGAAACCAAGAATGACATACTGACTAGTCAAGATATGTTCAGCTAATTGTCAGCCTCTTACACGTCTGGCAGCTCGTAAAGAAATGCACGTTCATCTTTTGATGGTGCAATAATTCGTGCAATTGTGTGTCCCATATATAGCACCAACTACACCAGGTGGTCCAGCTATGGCCATGAAGTTGGCTTTGTTTCTTTGTAGTTGGTGAATGAGGAAACAATGATTTTTCAGACAATATGGGGTCCGGAGAGGGCATTTATTTTCTTCAGTGTTACTGGGTTGTTTCTGTTTTTTGGTGAAGTGACTGCATCAATGACTAGCTCTACTATGATAATAATACCCTTTGCTATTAAGCCGATACCTTTGGTGTTTCTAAAGCGTTTCTAAAATGTTGGCCGAATTATGAGGCAGATAGCTGGCAGCAGCCTTTAGGATTGTTGGAATTTGGTCTTAGTGACTTAGGAGTCCTCTTGACTACTCCTAACTTTTCTCCGATTTAGGAGCTGGTTTTAGCGCCAAAACGCTTTGTTAAAAAATGTAGGAGTCCTAAAGTTAGGACTGCCACCCCCCTTTTTTTAAGAGTTACTCCTAAATCAGCAAGTTAGGAGCTACTTTTAGCCTTAAGATGTTTTGTGAATACGCCCCCAGCTCTATAAGGTTTAAAATAGGTTATAGTGACGATAAGTGTCACCAGTGGTTGTTAATGTACAGTTATGCACATGCTCAGTGGCAACAATTGGTTAGTTCAATAAAGTCAACTAAAGGAGCTGTCTGTCCCGACGTTTATTGAGATGTATTCCACACTACAGGCTAAATTCCACAGCTATGCTAGCTAACGTTAACTATGTATACTAAGTTAGCTAGCTAGGTTAGCTACTGTCATGGTAGCTAGGTTAAACAAGAAAAGGAACCAGGCAAGTCTAGTTCTGCCGACCCACGATAAGAAGGGATGAATGCTTTTGTCCCTGGCTGGATTAGATCCACAGTTTTCTATGTGGCAGACTGTCTTTAACCACTACACTATTTAAACAGCGGGTAGCGTTGCATGTGATACATGGGCAGAGATGTGATGTCTGTTTACTTTAGCATTGTCAAATCAATTAGTTGAAACTTCACGGTTCTCAAAACTAGTTCCCTACACTATTAGCTGACATCCAAACCAATAACAGGTATAACAGGGACACTACATTACATTCAACACATTAAATTAGAAATAGATCACTCCAGATGGCTAGCTAATAGCTATACTGTACCTATAATGAAAACAATATAATAGCTAACCACTATGCAATGTGAACTACTCTATATAAATCAAAATCGAGAGCAATATGTTTGTTGTGGGTGCAGTTTGTCCATCGCAAAATAACCATAAACAGTTTTACTTTAGGCTTACTTTAATGTAGCTACTGAAGCTTGTAGCCAGCAAAGTTTGTGACTGTCCTGAACAAATCCTAATGCCTAATTTGTGTAGTCCGTTGCGAGGACTGAATGCTGGTCGCCTACGTCGCAGTCCGCATCTCTAACCACTACGCTATTCACTAACTAAGAGATATTCGCTTTTCTTGGCTGGCTACACTTAGTCTGTCAGAAACGTCCACATTTAAACATGCAGTGGACGGGCTATTTAAAAAATATGATCATATTACATGAATGCACAATTAATTCTGAGAATATTTATTTGTAGATTACAATTAATGGTTTGACATAATAGGGTAGTGTGGAAATATATTTGGAATCTTCATGGATAACATTAGCATAATATTTTCTGTTAGAGAGTGGAGAGGAAGGAGAGGAGGAAGACTAGCACTGCACCAAATAGGAAGATTGAAGAAGATAGCGGAGGAAAGGTAAAAATATACAGAGCCTGCTAATTTATTATTCCAAACAATGTTTTTGAGATAAAATACAAAAATGAGGCAAAAAAATCTGTTAACCAAAGTATTTTATCTGATAGTGTGCTATTTATTATTAAAGATTGGAGAGGAAGGAGGAGAGTGAGAAGAAAAAATTTAAGGGAATCAAAAGAGTGAAGTGAAGAGACTGTAGAAGAGTGAGGTGGAAAGGTAAAGAGAAGGAAAGGAAGAAAGAGAAGATGAGTGAAGAAAAGAGGAGAAAGATTGGAGGAGAAGAAAGTCTATTGTCTCGGTTTTTCAATATTGCTCATGTTCTCTTTTGCTCTTATTCTACCCAGACTACCAGAACCACTGAATGGCTGTTCAGATCGGACAGTTCGGTCTTGTCTGTAGTGTTTCTGTAATACAGTTGTTTTCTCTATCTCAGTGTGTCTGTTAGACTAAATACATGAAACCAGAATTGTGCCCCTTTTTTATTTCACAGATAATAACATCACATACTGTATTTTAATGATATATTGACCACCAAACTGGAAGTGTCCCCGGTTTGCATTTCAAAAATCTGGTCACCTTAACTATGATACTGTTTCGTGTTAGAATTTTACCACTAATTGTAGAACACAAAAATATCTCCCAAAATGAATGACATTGTGACATTGAAATGAACTAGCAAGGGCTCAGGTAGTAAAGAGTGCTAGTATAAATAGCTCAAGCTCTGGTTGAATTAGCAACCAATTGCGCCAAGACGTTACTGGGCCATGATTGCAAATTTGTCTTTACAAAATTGGGAGATGAGAAATGGGGGTAATAAACATTTTCTAGGTCTAAATGTGTGTACCTCGTCCTCTCCCTCCTCCTGATACTGCTCATCCAGGTTGTCTTCCTGCTGGTCTGGGTTTACAGCCATCTGCACACACAGAAACAAGGACGCCGTTACCATGGACAAAGTCACCGCAACCACCTTTACCATGGCCACCTGGTGACAGTATGTGGAATTTAGAAAATCCAAGTAATGGATGGAGATCAAATTTGACTAAGTTGGCCTCATCCTACAGTCTCTCGAACTCTTGAGTTCTATTTCCAACTGTCCCCTCCCTACAGCTGTTTTACTTCTCTCCCTCGCTTCTCTCCTCTAACCCGGCTTCCCTCCCTCCTCACAACCTCTCTCACCACCAGTTCCTCGTCTACGGCTGGGTGGTTGGGGTGTGTATCTGTGTGTTTGACTGGCGCTTTCTCCTCTTCCTCCTCCTCTTCCTCTCTGGGATGAGGATGCTGGTCCTCGGCCACATCAAACTCATCCTCCCCCTGGTTATTGGGGTCATTCTCTGGGTCCAACTCCCCCTCTACTGCCCCCTAGAGGACGGGAGGGCACGGAGAGAGAGATCATTTTCGTGTGTATACACGTGTGTGAGCGAGCCAGAAACCTCATATTAGGCACACACACGAAAGTATGCCAGACTCTGTCTTACCCAAGGGACAAAGGCTAGGGTTGACGGTTATGCATGTGTCAACCAAAGAACCCGAGACGAGTTTAAAGCACTTCTGCGTCAACAGATTCTACATAATTTACTTAATGACTAACTGTGTGGCTTAAGGACCTACTAGCAAGATGTTTACTGAATCAGATGTAACCAATGTTAATTCAGTCATTTTATACTAACTTAATGTACCTGCCAAGTGAAAACTTTGCTTTTAAACATTTATATTTTGTTAACTCATACCCAAACAATGTTGCACACTCATTTGGCCAGAGTATAAATTGGAGAGAAAAAAAATAACCATAAGCTTGAATCTTAGATGTATGAAAAACTGCAGGGTAGTATAATGTATTATACCTAAAGAGGATGAGCTGGCCAATAAACAGTCTACTCAGATTCATATTTGTTATTATCTACAAAAAACCCAAAGTTATTTTGTTTGAGTACGCTCACGCCATTCCAACACAGACATGTGGAAACACTGTGCAGTTACTTTAAAGACATAGAACGTGTTGGGAAATTAAAAGGACAAAGGAGTGATCTAATATCAGATGGGAGAAAAATAAAAGGGAAAACTAGGTTCAAACTGGGCATTCCATGTTCACATCAGTCCAGGTGAATATCTGTTTGATAGCTGGAGAGTAAGATCTTTAATGACTAACCTCTGGAACTCGATGGTCCACGTCATCTGGCTTCTCATTCTGATCATGCTGCAAGTTGAGGTCAGTCTCTGGACACACACAGCAAACCAACAGTCAGTCAGTACTGAAGTTTAAATAGAATCAAACAAACATCTTCTGCAGACAAAACTGCATAAAAACACCATTCATTTTATTTACATTTCAATATCCTCTAGGGTTGGGGCGATAGCTAGATTGACACTATGACCTGACCAGCTTCCATGGGCAAAAAAAGTAAATGCTGCCTTTTGAAGGTGTAAACTGGCAGGACACAATACTAAATACTAATTACATGCATGTGTTATACTTTAAATTATTAGTTTAAAAAAAGAATATTACGATCAGCCTATGTAATAGTTCAGATAAATACATAACTATTTGTTATGGAAGTCACTAGTCTAGTCTCACCCTGTACAGTTCTGGAAAAAATTAAGAGAGCACTCCTAATTTTTCTTAAATCAGAATCTCTTCATGTATGGCAGCCATTCCATTCCAGTCTGTTAAATTCCAACACCGGCACACCTCATTTTACTTAATGAGGTACTGATTAGGTGATTACCTGAACCAAATCTAATTTAACAAGGAGAAGTAACAAAACCACTGCTGTGGTCATCACTATCCTCTTGCAATAGGACCAGCTGGATGGCAAAAACAGTGCAAGCAGTATCTCAAAGGTAATTTGAATAAATAAATAAAACTGTTCAGCATGACAAAAGAGTTGAAAGGAAAAGCTTTGAGGAAAAGAAGGGTTCAATTCTGGCTTTACTGGCAGAGGGATACAGTGAGCGTCAGGTTGCTTCCATCCTGAAAATTTCAAAGACGGCGGTTCATAAGAACAAGGTCAAGCAACAGACATTGGGTACAACAAAGCTACAGACTGGCAGAAGGCGAAAACGACTGTCCACTGACCGAGATTACCATGAACTCATTCGAATGTCACTCAACTGTAGGGTGACATCAAGTGACCTACAAAAAGAATGGCAAACAGCAGCTGGGGTGAAGTGCACGGCGAGGACGGTTTGAAACAGGCTCCTAGGAGCAGGGCTGAAGTCATGCAAAGCTAGAAAAAAGCCCTTCATCAATGAGAAGCAAAGAAGAGCCAGGCTGAAGTTTGCAAAAGACCATGAGGATTGGACCGTAGAGGAATGGAGTAAGGTCATCTTCTCTGATGAGTCAAATTTTCAGCTTTGCCCAACACCTCGTTGTCTAATGGTTAGACGGAGACCTGGAGAGGCCTACAAGCCACAGTGTCTCACACCCACTGTGAAATTTGGGGGAGCATCAGTGATGATCTGGGGATGCTTCAGCAAGGCTGGAATCGGGCAGATTTGTCTTTGTGAAGGATGCATGATTCAAGCCAAGTACAAGGTTATCCTGGAAGAACACTTGCTTCCTTCTGCCCTGACAATGTTCCCCAACTCTGAGAATTGGTTTTTCCAGCGGGACAATGCTCCATGCCACACAGCCAGGTCAATCAAGGTGTGGATGGAGGACCACCAGATCAAGACCCTGTCATGGCCAGCCCAATCTCCAGACCTGAACACCATTGAAAACCTCTAGAATTTGATCAAAAGGAAGATGGATGGTCACAAGCCATCAAAGCCGAGCTACTTGAATTTTTGCGCTAGGAGTGGCATAAAGTCACCCAACAGCAATGTGACAGACTGGTGGAGAGCATGCCAAGACACATGAAAGCTGTGATTAAAAATCAGGGTTATTCCACCAAATACTGATTTCTGAACTCTTCCTAAGTTAAAACATTAGTATTTTGTTGTTGAAAAATGAATATGAATTTGTTTTCTTTGCATTATTTGAGGTCTGAAAACAATGCATAATTTTTTTGGTTATTTTGACCAGTTGTTATTTTCTACAAATAAATACTCTAAATGACAATATTTGTATTTGGAATTTGGGAGTAATGTTGTCAGTAGTTTATAGAATAAAACAAAACTGTTCATTTTACTCAAACACATACCTATGAATAGTAAAACCAGAGAAACTGATAATTTTGCAGTGGTCTCTTAATTCTTTCCAGAGCTGTATACTGACAGGGCTATGTACAGTGAGGGGAAAAAAGTATTTGATCCCCTGCTGATTTTGGTAAAATTATAGACTGATAATCTCTTTGTCAGTGGGCAAATGTACAAAATCAGCAGGGGATCAAATACTTCTTTCCCTCACTGTAATTTCCTGTAGTCTACATAATCAGATATCAGTTATGTTTATGAATATGCCTTATCAGTACCAGTATCAAGTGTTTTCAGTGTAAAACATCCGGGCAACGCAGCCCAAAAATACCTGTGCATTTGTGCAACAAGCAATAAGTCTGAACTCATTCAGTACAGCAGGCAAAAGTCACAGCACTCCGCAGTCTTCTAAAACCAGACAGAGAGAGCAAGTGGGTTTTCCTTGCCAGTAAACTTCAGTTAGGCCCAGGAGTAAAAATATGGTAAAAAGCACCTAGACATAATTGATCCATATTGCAATTTTTATTATCAGTCATGTGATTTTTTGTTTTTTTTACCAATCCAGACTCATGGGCATTATCAACAATATCTTTTGAGGATATCACATAGGTATTTTGGTGGCATGTGTTACCACACAAACCAAACCAGACCAAGTATCTAATCTATAATTAAGCCTTCTAATCTTCTAATAATCTTCTAATCACTTGTACCTGCTTTGGCGCACTTCATTCTAATTTTAGGCATTTCATATGACGGTATACTAACTTTTTATGCATAAGGAAATTGCATTTTTGTCTATTGTAAATGCATAAAGGGTTATAAAATTCCATTTTTGTTGAACTGGGTTACATTTTATCAATGAATGTGGCTGGAAGTTAGCTCAAATATACATCAATGTGTCCAAATAAGTAAAACTTCATTTTTCACATTAATATAATTGTATACTGTTAACCTGCTATGTACTACTAAGCGGTTTTGAATGCTGACTGGATGAAAGACATGGTATATGAGAGTGGACACCATGGGTAGGATATTATAGAAATGTTACTGTTTTAAATGCATTTTCATGCGTCAAGCTAAGAACAGCTATTAGCTGTGGTTTTCTGGTACGCCCCCCTTTAGGATATTAACAGAACATTAATGGGGACTTAACATGATTAACTTACCCCCATCATCATCGACATTAGGGTCTTGATTGCCCCCAACGATGTCATCCATGTTCTCATAGTGACTCTTCTTCCTAAAGAACACCCGATGCATTTTAACACAACATTGTTTCACATGGGAATGTTATGGAGCCAGATTGCCTTTGCGTGTCGAATTCTAACTAAGGCCTCTTGATGACTTCCACATGACATCTGACCCCCAGCCCTCTGACCTGAGCTGCTCCTCCTTCAGTAGCTGTTCCCGACGGTCAGCCTGTCTGTGCTGCTGCTCCTCTCTCTCCTGCTGCTCTCTCATAAGCAGCTCCCTGTCCCTCTGCTCCCTCGCTCTCTGGACCTGCAGGGCCTCCTGGTGCAGCTGGAGCTCCCTCATCCTCTGGGTCCTCTCGGCCTCCAGTCGCTGCTGCTCCTGCTGCTGCTCGTAGGGGGACTTCACTCGCTCCACCTGGGACTTGGCCACGTGGGCCTCCTGCTGGAGGTGGGTCTCAGGGATGAGGTGTATGTCACTTTGTGGATCCTGGGGGAAACAGTGGGACAAGCTCGATTCACACAGGCTTTTATTATGCTAGTATCCTTAGTTACTTCATTTCTTTTACTGTTCACCCTTATTTTACCAGGGGAGTACTGAGAACAAATTCTCATTTACAGTGACAACTTGGAAAATTGTCACATGGGGTATGCATGAGCAAGCCAAATGGAAGCTGGGGATGAGGTCAGGGGGCCAGATTTGAAAATGTGGTAATAACACAAGGGTTAAGACCCCTTGTCTTACGATAAGTGCCATTCTTTGTTATCGTTTAAGCTTCAAGCAGTACTGACCCTATTCTAACTGATCCTTACCGGATGTGGTTGTCGTTTCTGGCGGTCCAGGGCGTTGTCATCTGGTTGGTCGTGCTCCCTCTCCAACCCATCCTCATCGTCATCCTGAGGTTGGTCAGACTCCTCCTCCAGCTTCTGGGGCTGTCCTGCCTGCTCCATCTCTTCCTCCGCCAACTCTCTCCTTCGCTCTGCCTCCCCCTCGACCTCCCCGTATCCTTCTTTCTCCTGCTCGGCATTGTTGGACATGGCAGGCTGAGACTGGAGATCTGGTTTGGCCACGTCCCTCTCCTGTAGAGCCAACTAATCAATGAAAAACAGAGCGGTTTAGATAAAAATCGTGTGCGTTTGTGTCAGAATGACATGACCAATTCGAGGGTGTATCAACAAACCGCTGTACCCTGGACTCCGTCTCACGGCGGTCTTCCTCATGGCCATGTGCTTCCCCGTTGGGCTGAGTCAACATGGTGGGAGGCTGTGGCGGGGGCGCTCCCTGTTCATGGGCACTGGCTGTTACAGCAGCAGGCTGGGCAGGTTGGCGGGCGGCGGGTAGACTGTGCTGAATGCTGGGCATTTTAATCAGCTTCTCTTTGAGTTGTTTATATTCTTCAACCTGGACCTTAAGAGAGACCAGAGAACAACTATCAGACAACCATTATAAACCACCAGAACACCACCAAAATAACCCTAAGTAAACAGCAAGACAGAAGATGTCAGAGTTGGATTGAATGGGCAAAGGTTAGCTCAAGCATAGCTGAAGGTTGGAAGAGCGTTAGGAGGCAGCGTCCTTCGGGCCAGGAAGATGAGGTCAAGCATTCAGAGGGACAGCCCACCTCATGACAAGGCACCAAGTGAAGAACCATTAGCCCCTTTTCATAATGAATGGTTGTCCTGTCCAGTCAAACTGACTGGACCAGGTAAGGCCAAACACCCTGTACACATCAAACGGTGCACGTCAATGGTGCACTGCAGACCGACGATGCTGTAGAATTAACCAAATGATTAACCTCTCACTTATTTCACTCCCTCGCTCCCGTCACCTAATTATATTTCTCCACTCCATTGGCTTAAGAATGCTTTTGATGTGCCGCTCAAGCTCAGAAACCCCTTACCGAACACAGGATTATATTCCATGGCCAGGACAGGGCCTGGATCATATTCCATGGCCAGGACAGGATTGCTGTGTAACAAAGCACAACCCAACAGTGCTGTATGTGCCTACCTGAGCTGCGGCCAGCGCACTCTTATGGTCCTCTAGCGTCAGTGCAAGCTGATCATGGGCAGACTTTAAATCCTTATGCTGAATCTGGAATAATAATCATAAAATCATCATCATCATCATCCAATTTAAATAATATAGTAATCAACTTTTCCAGTTGGGCATCCTGGAAAAAGGTACTCACTCGGGCATCCTGAAGCTGAACATGGACGTCCTGATGAGCTTTCCTCAACTGCTTGTTCTCCTCTCGCAGATTATACATGTTCTCTGCAGTAACAGCATGAACACAGGAACATGAACACAGTGTACTAGGCCTGCATGATTTGGATGAAATATTAAATCGTCCAATTTAATATTATGAACTGCGATTTTCAATCACTTGGGCTTAAACTGCGCAGATAACCTCACTTCTAAAATGAGATCATAAAAATGATAGCTAAGTTAAAAATGCTTCTGAAACATGTAACGTGTATTACCGATTTCAAGTTACAGCCTGTGTCTAAAACATTTTTGAATATACTCATACAATGCAAAGGCGTTAGCGTAAAACAGATGTCTTTGCAAGCAGTTGCAGTGTGAACTCCAACACTGACAAACCATAAAGAATTTCAACAAAACAATATAAACCGCCAAAAAACAAAAACTATCACGTACGTTGTGGATTTTAACATTGCATGTGTCAATATCGCTATTTCTACTATAACTTGATCATGAATCTATGATATTTACGCAAGCCCTACTGTGTACTGTAAAATACATTGCAATGCTTTCATGCCAATGCCTCTACAATATGCAACACTGCCTAAGGTCAGGAGAGGGAGACAAAACCTTACTAGTTTTCACTTATGTCCTCCCGCGCTTGTGTGTGTGTGTGTGTGTGTGTGTGTGTGTGTGTGTGTGTGTGTGTGTGTGTGTGTCTACCCTTAAGTTTCGAGACCTCCAACTCTTTGATCTGCTGGAGTTTTTCCAAGCGGTCCTTGTGTTCGTCCAAGGCCTTTCCGTGGTCCTCTCCCTGGATCTGATGCTTTTCCTGCAGCTCATAGTACTGCTTCTTCA
>JACXGI010003814.1:28529-59140 GCA_016801175.1 Esox masquinongy
GTGAGTGTGAGAGGTTCTAAGACAACAAGGACAGAGTGTGTGAGTGTGAGAGGTTCTAAGACAACAAGGACAGAGTGTGTGAGTGTGAGAGGTTCTAAGACAACAAGGACAGAGTGGGTGAGTGTGAGAGGCAGACAGACAAAGAGACAGTGTGAGTTAGATAGACAGAGAGCATGTAGGTGATGGACAAAGATACAGACACAAACACAGGCACACAGAGTGTGTGAGTGTGTGAGTGAGTGAGTGATCATACAGAATTATATTGGTTATAAGGTTTTCAAAGCTATGGGGTGGTGTGAGGGACACTGTGAAAATGAAAAAGAATCAGAATACTGCATGAGTCAGTCAGTCCAGCTTGTCAAGCCACTCCAGACAATTTGTCTGATTCAGTCTTTGAGTCAGTTTTACTGACCTTTAGCATCTGGTGCTGCACATGTAAGGAGTTGAATCTGCTGCTGGAGTCTTGCTGTTTAACAACAAAAAAAACCAAATTGACTTTCCCTCTCTCTTACCCTCCAATCTCTCCCATTATAACATGGGGTTTCCCCACCACCAATGCCCACAGCACAAAGTCACATCCGAGCTGACCTTTAAAAAAATAACACTATGACTATGACTATGAATGACAGTTGGTCAGTCAGGACAGGAATGAACAGTCCACATAAACAGATGAACACATAACTGCTGACTTCACTCCATCTGATTGTCACAGGTATCTGAGTTGGGGACTCGGGCCTACCTTCTCTCTGTTCAGCGACTGTTGGGCTTCAAGTTTATACACCAGATAATCTGTCATAGAAAGGCAGGAAAGATAGTGACCACGTTTGTAAAAGAGCATCACCAAAGTTTGACAAATTTAAATGTGTTCATTTGACAGTGCTGCTCTCACCCTCTTTGGCCTTCTTGTGCTCGACACGTTCCTTCTGCAGAGACTTCTCAAGCCGCGAGCGATGCTCGTACACAACTGGGAAAGGCGTAATGAAGGAAAAAATGTGAGAGAAGTCTAGAGGTCAAAGGACTGGGGCCATCTGGGAGTTGAAGCTAACCAGAAAGCAGTCCATGACACAAACATATTTTATACAAACACAGACAAGCCCACTCGGCACAGAGGACAATCATACGCATTGAACAAACACATCCTATTTTGTGTGCCTGTGTACGACCACAGGAAGGTGTTTAGTATTTGTTCAGCATGTGTATAATACATTGTAAGCGCTAGGCCATTTTTACTCAAGTATTTTTAGCATGATTAACTCAGTGAAATGTTACTAATGACATCAGATGTTCATGTGACACTGTTACCCACATAACTAAGTTTTTTAGGTTTAGAAAAAATATTTTCCGAGCATGTGCTACTACAGTTGATATTTAAATTGTTTTTATTACCTTTTTTTGCATGTAAACTTACTGATTCATTCGTCTTAGCTACACAATGATCAAACATATTTTTTGCAACCACTGAAATGATTGTTACAATTAAATAATTCCACCTTGCTGTCAAAACTAAAACTGGATTCCAATAGGAATTACCCCTTAAAAGGTAGGATTGAACAACTCTGGTGAAGTTCCAAGTTTTTCTAGAAATCCCAACACATGATGTGCTTTTTCTTTGGAAATCAGGGAAGTTTAGAAAAGTTATAAGAAATTTGCATCAGGACCTCCTGGTCACTATGCAAAGCAAGACCGCAAAATAAGGCCTTATCAGATATGTAACATCTAATTTATCTAAGATATTTATTGATAGTTAAACATTTATAATATTGGTCTAGAGACTCATATGAAGTAAAAAGGATTAAAAGATTTCAAACGCCATGTCTTTGTTTAACCATTAGAGAAATAAAACACATTAAAAGGTCTTGGCGTTAGGTTCTGTTCCTTTGGAGTAACTCACCAGCATCACATGATGGTGCATATAATACTACTAATAACATTAACACTGTAATATTATAATAGTAATACTGATGGCAATGAGCAGGGTATGTACCCAATGCCCACTTAAGTTCCCTGGCTGAACTAGCTGCGCTCATTTATGGGTGTAAAATCTACACTTCGCTTGAAAGGGCTAAGAAATTATATTGGAGGTGCGGCTTAGTATATTACACGTTTTTAAGCTCAAATCTGATTGAAAATATTTGTGTATGCTTTTTAATTTAAGCAGTATGCAATGAAAAGTCGTGTTTAACTAGCCCTAAACCTATAAGTTCTGCCAACTTCTGACTCCATTAATGAACTGAGAGATAGTCCAGAGCAGTGGGGCCCTGCCACTGCTCTGGACTTCATTAACAAAACCTTGAGGGCAACTGCTTCTGCTTCCTCTAAATGGAACAGTAGGATAGACATATCATCTACAACCCCGTTTCCAGAAAAGTTCAGATGCTGCATAAAATGCAAATAAAAAAATAACGCAATGATCATTTATCCCTATATTTAAATGAAAATAGTACCAAGACAACATATCAAATGTTGAAACTGAAAAATGTTATTTTTGGAAAAATACATGTCCCATGTATTTATATATGTCTGAAAAGACTCATCCTTGGTGGGATGCTCTTTTAATACCCAATCATGTTATTGACCTGTTGCCAATTAACCTAATTATTTGAGATGTTCCACCAGGTTTTGTTTAGCATTACACAACTTTTCCAGTCTTTTATTGCCCCTGTCCCAGCTATATTTTAAACGTGTTGCTGGCATGAAATTCAAAGCAGGCATACAGGCATGCACTCAAAGGTTTGCATACCCTTGGAGAATTGGTAATACAGGCACAATCATAAAACAAAACATAGGCAACAAGGAAAAAAATAAACGGACCCCTGTTCCAAAGTCTGCATACCCTTAGTTCTCAATACTGTGTATTGTCCCCTTTACCATCAATGACTACATGCAGTATTTTGTAATAGTTGTCTATGAGGCCCCAAATTCTTGCAGGTGGTATTGCTGCCCATTCATCTTGGCAAAATGACTCCAGGTCATGCAAAATCTTTAGCCGTCTTGCATGAACCACACGTTTGAGATCTCCCCAGAGTGGCTCGAAGATATTAAGGTCAGGAGACTGTGATGGCTACTCCAGAACCTTCACCTTTTTCTACTGTAAACACTGGAGGGTCAACTTGGCCTTGTGCTTAGGGTCATTGTCGTGCTGGAAAGTCCAAGAGGATCCCATGTGCAGCTTTCATGCAGAAGAATGCAAATTGTCTGCCAGTATTTTCTGATAACATGCTGCATTCATCTTGCCATCAATTTTCACAAGATTCCCCATGCCTTTAGAGCTCGCACACCCCCAAAACATCAGTGAGCCACCACCGTGCTTCACAGTGGGGATGGTATTCTGTTCACTATAGGCCTTGTTGACCCCTCTCCAAACATAGCACTTATGGTTGTGACCATAAAGCGTTATTTTGGTCTCATCACTCCAAATTACAGTGTGCCAGAAGCTGTCAGACGTGTCAAGGTGTTGTCGGGCATATTGTAACCAGGCTATTTTGTGGTATTGGCACAGTAAAGGCTTCTTTCTGGTAACTCGACCATGCAGCTTATTTTTGCTCCTTGAAACAACCACACCATCTTTTTCCAGAGCAGCCTGTATTTCTCCTGAGATTATCTGAGGGTTTTTCTTTGTATTCCGAACAATTCTTCTGGCAGTTTTGGCTGAAATCTTTCTTGGTCCACCTGACCTTCCCTTGGTATCAAGAGACCCTGAATTTTCCACTTCTTAATAAGTGATTGAACATTATTGACTGGCATTTGCAAGGCTTTGGATATCTTTTTATATCCTTTTCCATCTTTATAAAGTTCCATTACCTTGTTACACAGGTCTTTTGACAGTTCTTTTCTGCACCCCATGGCTCAGTATCTAGCCTGCACAGTGCATCCACGTGAGAGCTAACAAACTAATTGACTATTTATACACAGACACTAATTGCAATATAAAAAGCCACAGGTGTGGGAAATTCACCTTTATTTGCCATTTTCACCTGTGTGTCACCTTGTGTGTCTTTAACAAGGCCAAACATTCAAGGGTATGTAAACTTTTGATCAGGGCCATCTGGGTGATTTCTGTTATCTTTATGATTTAAAAAGGAGTCAGACAACTATGTGACAATAAATGGCTTCATATGATCACTATCCTTAAATAAAATAGTTGTTTTGCATGATCAGTCATATTTTCAAAATCAATGCCATTATTTCACAATTTCTGCCAGGGTATGAAAACTTATGAGCACAACTGTATATTTTTCAAGAATCAATAGCATTTCTCAGTTTCAACATTTGATATGTTGCCTTTGAACTATTTTCTATTGAATATAGGGTCGAAATGATTTGCACATCTTTGCATTCGGTTTTTATTTCCATTTTACACAGTGTCCCAACTTTTTTGTAACCCTGGTTGTACTGTTATACATGCAAAGACTTACGGTGCGTTTTGTGTTTGTCAGTCATTCCGGAAGCATGTCTTGTTCTTGACATGTTTATCTTTTGTGTGTTTTTTGTATGAACCTATGCAAATCTACCTAATTTTAAAAAATGTTTCCATACTGTGATTGATTAATGAATGTAAATATCACATGTCCAATCTTGTCCAACTACTGTTTGCACTGTAATGTGAAAAAACTCCAAAAACAAAAACATATTTAAAAAAAAAATGTATATTCAGGTGTACGGTTTGGCATTGCTCCACTGGTGGGCAAGTGTGATATTTCACAGTATGATGTCACATTGCTTCCACTCTTACCATTACCTAACTCAATACCACCATTTCAGCCATAGTTTCTCATCTCTTCAGTTATCTTAAACAACCCTTTCCTTGGACATGATTACTGATACTAAGAAAATACATGAAGTTACAGAGCTTCCAGATAACATGCTAAAATTCGGTAATGATAATTACCGTGGCCAAGGGTGGTACAGGGTTCTAAACTGCAGCCTCTGGTGCACATGTACTGCTGCGACATGGGTTCAAATCTGATTCTGCCATTTCAGCAAAAACTGTCCTCTATCGGTCACCACTTAACTGTCCATTAAATGCCTAATGAAAAAATACAGTTGCAATCATCTTTAAGGGACTTAATTGACTTTCACACAGAAAGGTTTGGTACTTTCAGGGCAACTTGGACATGAAATGCATGCAAAAATGTGAATATCTGGAAATGGATTTCAAACAGAATAGTGGCACAAATGCTACAAATTTAAGCCAAATCATGCATTTCTTTCAAACCATCTATGTGTAAATAAGGTGTAGAGCCAATGTTGGTGAACTCTCCTGTTATTTTGTTAAAGTTATACATTGGCCGTGCCAGTCCAGGGTAATGTTGAGATAACCTACTGTAGCCTTTTCAGTATTTCATGTCACAGGAGCGTCCCGGTTAAACAAACAATAACCTAGTACAAAAAATCCAAGCAAAACTATGAGCCGGTGGTTTTTCCAGAACTATAATGTACAAAACATCAAAATCATGTCAAACATCCCACCCAACCTGTTCCACAAACTGGTAAATGTGAGCAGCACTGTTTCAATGTATTTCCCCCAACCTTTCATTTTTCAGCTTTATGATGACAGAAAGACCGGAAACATGTGGGTTATGGCTTGTGAACTCAACAAAAATCATGTCTGCTGTCTGGAATTACTTTACATTTGAAACAGCCACTAGCAAATCTGGTAGTTGCAAACATGTTTTAAGGAGTGTCCGTAAAGAAGATTTAGCTAGCTAATGCAAGCTAGCAAACTGAAAATACCAAACTTTTAACAGTGCATTTTTCCCATTCCATTCAGATTCACAGCTAAATGGCTAAAAAGCTTACGTATTTGGTACTGTAGCTATACTTATTAGTTCCAGGTTCAATTGCCTAGGAAGCAAGTATATTGCCTAATAAGTTTCTACTTCCCTCAGACTTTCAGGCAGGCTGTTCCAAAGGACAGGACCATAGAAGCAAAAGGAAGCTTCACCAAATGTTTTGGTTCTGACCTGGAACAACAAAAAGGCCAGCGACAAAAGATGAGGGCAAACTGAACACTTCTGTTCCTCACTCAAAACTTTCCTTTTCAACTTTTTTGGAAAGCAAAGAAAAAGGTGCAGTGGTCTCTTAATTTTTTTCCAGAGCTGTACAATGTGCCATTTAGAATGTGTTACAGTTAAATTTAGGCAGGTTTGAAAAGACAACTTAAAGAAATGATTAGACTCCCCCACAGCCGTCTGTCCAATTTCGTCATCTCAGAAACTCGAATTTTTGAATCCCCCAAAAAACGTTCTCCGTTTCCACACTACTACGATTGACACCACTTAGTGAGCATGGGAACAGAGAAGCCATGTGACTGTGGCCCAAATGTTGAATCCCTTATGGCTGATAAAGTGTATGACCTGAGAAAACAAGAGAGCACATTATGAAATTGAACTTTAGAGGTGTATGTGGAGACTGAACTAGTCACGGTTGGGTGGATGGGACTGGGCCCAGTGTCAGATCACATACTGATCACACGCTCTCATAGATCTCTTCCGGAACTCATTGACCCAGAGGGGATGTGTTTGTGTCTGTGGTAAATGCGAAGGTTCTTGCCTCGGGGGACTAGAGGATTTGAAATGTTTCTGGATCCAAATCTGTCAGTCCATCCCTGAAAAAAACAGTTAACCATAACAAGGTAGATTAAACACAGAAGCCAAAGTTGGGCCGTGTGTACAAACTGAAAAACATCCCCCTTCCTATTTAATTAGTACACAGCCTGGTCATTTGCAGAAAGGTCCTAAAATATCAGCCCCTCATGTTATGCCTGAACAGCCTTGGGTATCGGTGCAGACGTAATTTAGGTACTTCAGATTAAAGGCAGGTCTAAAACAAGAGAAAGCAACTAGTCAAGTCCTGCTCATAGGTCTTGGGCTGCCTAGTGGTATGGAGGAGGTTCTTTTTGTACCCATATGACAGTCATGACATTACAAGTGTTATGTATATGGTAGGGTAAGTATCTTTTAAGCCCACTACCATCTTTGGATAGAAATTAAAAAAAGGAAAAATATATTTGTGACGTTTAATGTCTCTACCAATATATTAGAGGTGGGGAAAAACATTGATACACGTATGAATCACGATTCTGTCACGATTCGGATTAGTTTTTTTAGATTTAAGAAATAGATTTTTATTTATTTTTTATATTCATGTCCACTAGTAAACAAAATTACTCAATGGAGCAACAAAAGCGAGTCCTCTACTCACAGAAATCAGCATGAATGGCGGAGACTGCTAAAGTACAAATTGGACCAGCCCCCTGCTTCACTGAAAGCAATGTGTTGACGGAATTTGACTTTCATGAAATTCAAGGCACGAATGTGTTCCATTAGAGCCACACGCAATGCAAACATTTGCCACTCTACGTTAAAGTATTGTGGTAATACTACTAACATGAGGGCTCACCTAGCACGCTAACACCCAGAGATGAAGGGAAAACGACAGAATTTAATCGAGAACAATAGCAAACTCTGCACCACGTTTCTAAACTTCTCCACAACTTGGAGCATTCAAAGAAAATAGCCAAGTCAACAGACTTACTTAATCTCGAAAGATCTGCACCACTTATAATTTTGTCGAACATTAGCACTTTCGCTACATGGTGCAAACAATGGAGCCCAGGTATACCCAGGGGTGAAAGATTTAATTTGTAGCAGTACTAACCTGTGGGTGCACGCGCATGCTGACATTTTTTTATCCGGCTAATTTGCGATATAACGATATTTGATGTGTTGACTCTGGACATTAACTTTAAATCTAATTGTAAGAGCTGTTCTGACATATTATGCCCATCACGTTTTTAACTACAATGATTTAACTACCATCCTATTTTGGCCTGCACAAAATTGTTTTCTCACTCTCACTAGCGGTATTGTGTTCTGTAGGAAAATAGTTAATTACAATGTTGCAAAGAAACATGGCTAGTGCATTGACCCAACTGACACATTGTTTCAAACTCCAAAACTCCGTTGTAATATTTGAATACAATGTTACAAATTCACAGCTAAATACAGATAATTTTTGGCTGTATTTAAGCAAGGTTTTGTTTATTACGAAACAAAAAGATGTTAGCTCGAATGTCATCAACTAGCATTTCTTAAAATGTCAGAGGAAATATTGCTACTTTCAGCTGGTTGTTTATTAACATAGATTTGACCCCTATTGTCGGCCACTGACCTAATTTATCGGACGCTTTACTATTTTGTCCTTTTTATTTTTGTTAAAAATGACATCATAGTCTTCTCTAAAAGTAAAAAGTTGTAGCTTGCTTACCTTCCAGTAAAAAAAAAAAATACCCCAGATCAATTTGATATTACATGCTTGGTCTGTCAAAGTAGAATCTTATGATTTGGAACTTCTCTGGGCAAAAATGCCTGGTTGATGGCCGAGGTCAGAGGAGAATGGCCAAACAGGTTCAAGCTGATAGAAAGGCAACAGTAACTCAAATAACCACACATTACAACCAAGGTATGCAGAAGAGCATCTCTGAATGCACAACACGTCGAACCTTAAAGCAGTTGGGCGACAGCAGCAGAAGACCACACCGGGTGCCACTCCTATCAGCTAAGAACAGGTAGCGGAGGCTACAATTTGCGCAGGCCCACCAAAATTGGACAACTGAAGATTGGAAAAACATTTCCTGGTCTGCTGAGTCTCGATTTCTGCTGTGACATTCAGATGGTATGGTCAGAATTTGGTGTAAACAACATGAAAGCATGGAATCATCCTGCCTTGTATCAACGGACCAGGCTGGTGGTGGTGGTGTAATGGTGTGGGGGGTATTTTCTTGGCACACTTTGGGCCCCTTAGTACCAATTGAGCATTGTTTAAACGCCACAGCCTAATTGACTACTATTGCGGACACCAGTCTCAACATCAACAGTGAAAAGGCGACGCTGGCCTTCTAGGCAGAGTTCTTCATATGTCCAGTGTCTGTGTTCTTTTGCCCATCTTAGTCTTATTTTATATTGGCCTGTCTGAGATATGGCTTTTTCTTTGCAACTCTGCCTAGAAGGCCAGCATCCCAAAGTCGCCTCTTCACTGTTGACGTTGAGACTGGTGTTTTGCGGATACTATTTTATGCAAGCAAGCAAGCTTATTTATATAGTACAATTCATACATAGAAGCAGTTCAATGTGCTTTACAATGAAAAGAAAGATATAAAAATAGATTTTTATATCTAGATTCAATAGAATAAAAAAGTCAGATTGTTACAATTCTCTAACCACCCTCCAGGGGGACTCTCCACCCCGGTATCTCAATCCTTGCACTCCAGCGCTAGGATGAACCCGTCAGTCCCTTTGTGAGAATCTCTGCATTGATGTCTTACCCGGCTGTCTCCAGAGGGACATTTATGCCATGTCTGTACATGCATTTAATATTCATCCTCAATGAATTACAGTTCCCACAACAGTTTACTGAACCACCCCGGTATCTCAATCCTCACGCTCCAGCGCTTGGATAAACTCATCAGTCCTTTTGTGAGATAATACCCTACATCGATGTCTAAACAGCAGCACAAGAACTTGCATTATCCGTCATCCGCAGACTGTTACATTTACACAGAGGTTATTCCTCTGATAGCACCAGAACTTGCATTACAGAAAAATAATTGGTAAAACATAGCAAAATAGAAATAGTATAACAACGAAATAATAAAACACTGAATCAAAGGAGAGAAATATAAAAATACATCATAATAAAACATTGAATAAATAAATAGAAATATTCCATGAGGAATCTGTGAAAGCTGTAAGGCTAAACAGTGTTGTTAAGTTTAAGCACTCAGTCATTGGCGCGTGAAAAGAAGTGTTTTTACTAAAACATCAAATAAGAACCAAATAGAACCAAAAAACAGTAAAAACAGTGTGGTTAAGTTCAAGTGTTCAGTCATACTGTAGCCGAGTAAAAAGAGAAGTGTTTTTAACCTGGATTTAAAAATTGATATGTTTGGGGCACATCTAAGATCTTCTGGCAGTTTATTCCAGTTGTTTGCAGCATAGCTGCTAAAAGCTGCTTCGCCATGTTTACTTTGGTCAGGCTCACTAGCTGACCTGTGTTCATGGATATAAGAGCCCTGCTCGGTTTATACTCTTCAAACATATCAGAAATGTATTTGGGGCCTAAACCATTGTGATTTATAGACTAAAAGCACCACTTTAACATCTATTCTGTAACTGACTGGAAGCCAGTGCAAAGACTTAAGAACCAGAGTCATGTGCTCTGTTCTCTTGGTCCTGGTTAACATTCTAGCAGCAGCATTCTGAATGAGCTGCAGCTGTTTTACAGTCCTTTGGGGAGTCCAGTTAAGAGCCCATTGCAGTAGTCAACCCTACTAGAGATAAAAGCATGGATGAGCTTCTCGGTCTTTTTGGGACACCAGGCTCTTGATTCTGGCTATATTTTTAAGATGATAGAATGCTGTTTTGGTGACCGCTTTGATATGACTGTAGAACGTGAGGTCTCAGTCTATCAGAACACCAAGATTAAGCAATTGGTCCCTGGTTTTTAGGGCCTGAGAATCCAGCTTTTTACTAATACTAGTTTTCTTACTTTTGTTGCCAAACACAATCATCTCTGTTTAGTCTTGGTTTAATTGTAGACAATTTTGGTTCATCCAGGTATTTATGAAACTGCCGCTTGAACTGTGAGCAGAGATGGGCAAAGATACATCAAAATGTATTTTAAAATAAGATTCCTAATACCTTAAAATTTTAAGTGTATCAAAATAAACTACAAAATACAGCAGCCACACCATGTATCAAAATAAACTGCATTTTTGTATTTTAAAAATACTAAAAATACTTTAACAACAGAGCATAAAATAACTTCGCAAACCTTCCATCTATCAGACTATTTAATCTATCCCTTCACCAGTACACTGACTCAGTTGATTAAGTAGAAAATGTTTGATAGCAACAGCTTTTCTCTGCCTAAAGAGACATATGATAAATCTGACATATGCACCCAGGTAACAGAACAAATATTCAAATATCCCTGTGTTCACCCAGATGAAGGTTAGTTTTAAAGTAACCAACAGTTGAATGTTTAACGAGCAGTTTGCTAGTGATTCATAATTGTATCCTAATTTAGTTACTTGGTGTTTGGTAATGAAGGTCCTACTTTGCATCAGCCACACTGACTCAATGACAAACAAGTCCTTCATAAAAAGACAACTGATGGCACCTTTATTCATAGCAACTAGTTTCTAAGTAATTAATCATTTGATTGTTACCATAAATATAATAATAAATAATGTTTTAGGCAGTCAGTCATGCAATGGTATGCAAAATCATGAACCTACTAAACAGCTACTTCAATTAGGGTACAATCTCTTAACCTACACATCGATGTAAGAGATCTTCAGTTTCTTGGGTATTTCTTGCATGGAATAGCCTTAATTTCTCAGAACAAGAACAGACTGATGAGTTTCATAAGAAAGTCCTTTGTTTTTAGCCATTTTGAGCCTGTAAATAAACCCAGAAATGCTGAAGATACTGAACTAGTCTAAAGAAGACCAGTTTTATTGCTTCTTAAATCAGCACAACAGTTTTCAGTGGTGCTAACATAATCGCAAAAGGGTTTTCTAATGATCAGTTAGCCTTTTAGAATGATAAATTTGGATTAGCAAACAACATGCCATTGGAACACAGGAGTGATGGTTGCTGATAATGGGTCTCAGTACACCAATGTAGATATTCCATTGAATAGCAACCTTTTCCAACTATAAGTCATTTACAACATTGACAATGTCTACACTGCATTTCTGATCAATTTGATGTTATTTTAATGGACATAAAATGTGCAATTTTTTCAAAAACAAGGACATTTCTAAGTGACCCCAAACTTTTGACCAGTAGTGTAAATATGTTAATTGTATATTTTTTATATTATTTATTGCATATATAATGGTTTTTGGGACAGTACATGTCCTAACCTAATCTTTTCACCAGTCATCTTTGTCGGTCTCACAAACTTCCTTTAATGAAAAATCACTAATTCTACTAGAAGTCAACTGACACGTAAAGAAAATGTTGTGTGTATTGATGTATTAATCACTAACTTACATGGCAGTCTAAAGTAGGGGAGACCAGGGTTGGTTGTCACACTTTACACGTCTTCGGTATGAATTAGTATTACTTATAACGTTTTAACAAAGTAAAAAAAAAAAAACATTGCCTCAATTCTACTAAAAATAGTATTTAAGTGTGCGTGTCTTATTACAAGGGGAATAGAGCAGACGAAGAACATTATTTTTTTATTAGAATTGAACCTCAGCGTTTCGTGAAGCTTGGACGCTGCCACTGGATGCAACACAAGTAGTGTAACAGCAGTCATTCATTCCTTTCAAAGGGGGCATTCCTAAAGATTTGACAGTTGATGGTAACCCTGAACACTCGATGGCTGTAGTGCAGCTCCTAAGTAAGCTGTTCAATATCCCCCCACCATTGTTTCTTAACACCACTCCAAACTCTCCTCAAGATGTGGCGTAGCTCTGCTGCACTCTCAATTTCATGGTCTTGGTCCACCAAATTGCACCTTGCCCCGTACTCATTTCTTGTCAGCGCCAACAACCTCCAAAACATATCTTCCTCCAACCATTTTTCAGTGAACTTGCATTTCCCCATCTCGGCTCATCTCTATCTAGAAACTACTTATGACAACGGAAAGACGACACGCAGCCAGACATCAACGACTATAGCTAGCTAACGTAACATAAAATACATTAATACATTAATGGCAGAGTCACTCATTGTCTAATACTAAGTTAATCAAATAAATACACGCTAATTAGACATTTCACCTACCATGCCACTGTGTGTGACAATTTTTCAATCAGCCTTAAATACCTACAGCAAATTTAAGACAATTTATTACTTTAATTTCCCTGATTTTATTTTAAGACTTTTTAATGAGCCGCAGGAACACTGTGACATATGTAACTTGGTAATCTATAAGGGGTGAACTCTGAGTGCCCAGTGCTTGCACATAATGGACTCTAGCCATGTTTTTTTGGGGTCGGTTAGAAAAGGGCTCAACGCACACAAGACAAAAGCATTCCTCTCCATCAGAGGACCCGAGGAGCTCCGTCTTCCGTTTGGACTTTCCCTTCACTTTCTCCTTCCCACACTGACAACCAACCGCCAAACCAGTGTGACAATCAACCCCATCTGAAATCTTGAGAAAAATGTTTTGCTAGCGGCAACATGGCTTGACCTAGCATCTGAGAAATATACTAAAACTTTAGCTATTCCCTTCCATTCTTGAACAAAGTTTTTCTAAATGGGGATACACTAAAAGTACAAACTTACAGAAGAAAATGAATACTAAAGTAAATATTTAATTATTTTTCCACCTCAAGATTGTTAGCTCCCTCTACAAACTGACCATATGAATGACCTCATACAGAGTTCACACATTTGATAATAAACATTTTATACAGCACCCCCTAAATTGGCTGCAATAAATTCTGTGACAACCAACCCTGGTCTGCCTTACTGTGCAAAAGTCTTATGCCACCTAACAAAATTGCTTAAAGTAAATTTATCTGGGCAGTAAGTGTTCATTTGCGAATTAAAAACACAATAGTGTTTTCCAATTACTTTTGGAAAAAATTCTAATTACCTTTGATCCATTAAAATGGAGAAACAATGTAATAAAACAGTTGCAATTCCTACACGGTTCAAAATTTACAGATGTTAATACCAGAAACAATAAACCTGACACTGTTCTTTAACCTAAGCATTGTTTTACTTTCAATCCAATGTGCTGGAGTACACAGCCAAAACAACAGCAATTGTGTCTGTCTAAAAACTTATAGACAGCAATGTAATATTAAAATAAATACTACAAATAAACATTAATACAATAAAGCCACATGAATGTCTTGTGTTGTCAAAGTATAATTGATATGTGGTGAAATAACTAGAAAAAATTTCATTAAAAAAATCTACTTGACAATTGTTTTGGGAAGAGTGCATGTTGAGTTCATATTTTTGTTTTGTGTAGATTGAAAAATGAACTAGTAGGCTATTTTTAAATACCTCTCAGACACTATTCATTTTCTTCAAAACTAAATATAAAAGTTTTTGATAAGTTGACAGGAATCTACAGGAAATGGTTAAAAATATACACACCCAAGGTCTCTTAGGTGGTGCAGAGGTCTAAAGCACTGCTAATGCGTTCTCTACTGTCAACGTTTGAGCCTTGACTGTGCCACTTGCTAGTGGGAGTCCAATGGGCGGTACATTATTGGCCAGCATCCACCAGGGTGGGGAAGACTTGTCAGATGGAAGTTAACTCAGAGCTCTCTCTAACAATTATTTGATTGTTGGATGAGCAGTGTTAAAACAAAGCAGAATGGCTGTGCATGGCATCTTGGAAGAAGCATATTGCAAATTCTTCCTGGCCTGCTAGGAGTAGCTTCAATAATAATATATTTATTAGGGTTGTCAAAGTTAACGTGTGATAAACTGAAAATGCTTAAATTAGCAAAAACAAGTTTTTGCCTTTTGCACTTCAGGACCATCCATAGTCCATGCTTGACTTCACATATTGTTTTGTAACAGTATACCAGTAACTCTACAGGTACTGGGCTAGCTGGCACTGTACAGAGTGCATTACAGGTACTTTTTCTCTATAACAATGGAGAGTAGCCAACGCAATATGGTTCCAACCACGATTTCTTAGTGAGATGCTGAGTGGGTAAATGGAAGATCTCTGCATGTGTTTCCCACTGTGAATGTGAGGAATGAAGGTGTGACGGTGAGGGGGTGCTTTGCTGATCTCAAGATACCTGGTTGAGAGAATGCCAAGTGTGCAAAGCTGTGCAACAGCAAAGGGTGGCTACTTTGATTAATCAAAAATATAACTGTATTTTGATTTGTCTAACACTCTTTTGGTTAGTACATGATTTAATGTGTTATTTTATAGTATTGGTGTCTTCACTAATATTATCCAATGTAGAAAATGCTAAAAATAAAGAAATACCCTTGAATGAGTAGGTGTCTACACTTTTGACTAGTACTGTACGTTAGAACACACTCTTTGCTGATCCACGTTGCAGAGGATTATGCAATTCTGTATTTTAATCATTTGACAGCACTTACACAAAAATAAATATACATGAAAATAAATAAACATGAGCTTTTATTTCAAACCAAATTTGAAGTTCTTCTACGCACTTCACGTTAGTGCTTTATGCCTGGAAATGCCCAGCATTGTGTGGGGGAGGCTACAGGGTAACTGAAGTACACCTACACTGTAATTCTACTCACCTGAGCAACCCTAGACTTGTGAGAGCTAAAGTATGAATAGGGAAGATATGGGTTTGAAGAGGAAAGACTTAAAGACTAGAACTTCTACCAGAGCCTAGCTGGGCTCCGGTCACCCTTCTACACACTTTCTCACCTGTAGAAGAGTGACACTTTCGCAAACCTATACAAGTGAATTCTAGCTTAGGCTTCTAAGAGACAGGCATGCAGGCATGTGAAGTGGGTACCTGGGTACATAAAGGTGGGCTACCTTGACTTTCTGTTAATGTACCTGCATACCTTGGCAACGCTATATTGCTTAAATGGACTTTTGAACTTCTGGATCCAGTGGCCTTTTCAGGGTTTCTCTTGGACTCACAGGGTAAGTTAACCATGATGCCTATTATGTGTAATAACAATAATAACAACAATAATAAAGAAGAAATTACACTCAGGTGTCCCTTTCCCAACCACACGCTCTCTCTCCTTCAGGTCACACCAATGAATAGTGACAAAAGTAACTCCTCTGCAGTTGGCGAAGATAAAAGAAAATGACCAAACATATCACTCTGTCCTCGCGGCATTATTAACGGCCACCTATCTGTGTTTGTATTTCCCACCCACGCGCAGGTTAAGGACATGATATGGGCTAGAGGGTTGGAAGGGGTCATAGGTACCCTTGTGTTGCCGAATCCTGTAGTTGTGAATGGTTCCCACGGTTCATTTTTATCCAGTGATCTTATTTTTATTCTGTTTAGTGTATAAAACACCCGTCTTTACATAAGATTTCAGTTTCAGGTTAGGGTTCTTAATATCACATTGTGTTTCACTCAGATGTTTTAGTGACAATCTGCTTCAGTCAAGCAGACCAAATACAGAAGCCTTCTGAGTAAGTCTGAGTAGCCCACTAGGGTCTTTGGTAGAGTGGCGTCCAGGAAGAACACTAGTAGTGGCCCATGTCAGTTTACAGCTGCTCTGTTGTTAAAAGAGGAAACTGTGAATCGATATACTCCGACGGGCTGTGTAACACCACCAACCCATCTCTAAAAATAGGTCATATAATGCAATCAACAGTGAATAGTTGATATTGGATGACAGCAGTGAAGGGAAACTAGAACACCCACTCCACAACAATATGAGCAGGCTGAGGTAATTTACCCCTGACGGCGTGTAAGTGAAGCGCTCTCTAATCCATTTGAAGTGGCCCATGTTTTCCGATTCTCAGTCAAACAGTTAAATAAGACTACTGTAATTCAAATACGGAACAGTACCATGCACAGCCTGATGGAGGTGATATAAGAGTATGTGGGCAGTGAATATTGTCCTTGTCAAACTAACTTAAGAGCAGTTGTACACAACCAAACATTCAATTTATTTTAAGGGGCCAAGCTACTTAGAGAAAACAGCTGTAGAGCGAGTGACCTTATGACTTTAGAATGCCATGACCTCAGTCAGACATTTAAGCAACAGGTTTCCAGAGGTGCAGAGCACACTTCAGGACACTGATTCTAGGCTACCAGGTTTGGTTCTTTGTTTGGGTCTCTTGTTTTACTTGTATGCATATGAATCATTCATCCAGAAACCTGTCTTACTTAAAATACATGCACATTCGTGGGACTCGGCCAAACTCAAAATAACATCTTTGCGTATTATGGTAAGATGTATATGCTTGGAAAAGGACGATGTGGGTTATACTAAGCTGATGACTATTGCATCAAATACAGTCCACCCCTCCCCAAAGAACAGTAGCTGAGCCTGTCTAAGCCAAAGAAAATTGGGCCCCAAAAAGTCGCTGTAGTTATTGACAAAACGAAGACACCCAGAAAAATGGTTTAACAGTGACGCCTAAACACTTTTGTCCGATACTGTAAATAAAAATGCCAAGAAAGAGTGCTAAAAGTAATAGCTTGCGAAATAAAAGTCACCCATTCGAACTCCTCACCCTCACTCCGTGTTTTTTTCAAACAAATGTCGATATGGGCAACTGTTTACCTTGAAGCTGCGCGGAGAGCGACTCTTGATGCTGCTGGTACTTGATGGCCATTGCCTCGGTCCTCTTTAACTGTTTGTGCATCTCATATGATATCATCCCTCCGTAAATTATCCCGCAAACCACGGTGATCAGAAGGAGAGACTGGAAGATTCTTCGCTGCCTACGAGAACAAACTCCGTTTCCCATGGTGGATCCGCTCCCCTTCCCGCTGACTGCGCAACCAATCCCCGATCCTCAGTGGAAACTTCGGCTAAACTTTCTCTACAGTACTAGGCAACCACTCAAGCCCCTTATCACCTCAGTCCCCAAGCATTATTAGACATAGAGAGCACAGAAATAATTTAAAGGTGGGGCAAATTTAATGACGATGTTGCATTCATACTGCCCACAAGAATGTGTATTGCCAGACACGAAATAATCCTAGTTTGTTGCTTCTTCAAAGTATAGCCTCTCCTTGGATTTTGCTTGACTATCTTAAACTACACGCACAGTAAGCCCTCCGGTTTTCTTGAGCAGTAGAATCGGTAAACACAATGTTGACGTGCTCTTTTCCGAAACAAAACCAAATAACCAATATAGTGCAACGCTGTTAAAGTTCCGTCGCCTAAAAGTCAAAATCGCAATACCTCCGAGGCCTACAAAACCTTTAATTTTAGTTACGTGTCACCTAAAAAGCCCAGATGCCATCTAGCAACTCCGTAGGAAGTCCCTCCCCTATGGAATGCTAAATTCTCCTGATACCGCCCTCAACTGAACTAACTTTTCTCATTGGTTAAGTGAGGGTTCGGTCAATTGCCTTTTGGAATGGATCGGAGGGATGTTAGAGGATATAAAACGTGCGTTCACAAACGCGAACGCTCAACTATAAAATTATTTCTAACCCGCGAGCCACACGACTTGCTCAGCTATGACTTCAACTTTAGAATTATGTTCATTACATGCACATATTAAACACAGCTTGGGTAACATTAGCAAAAGCGCCAGACCTTCGTTTCCACCCAAGGAATTGTCTTCTTAATGGTTTTGGATAATTACTTGTTGACATCCTTTTACTTGTTGGCATTCTTTTACAGGCTGACACGAAACTGAAATCTACTGAAAGGTATCCGGGCTCGGCATAAACAAATTTCCCGTCAACAAAAGCGTTATAATTTGCAGGACTGTAGGCCTATTTACCATAAGGAATTTAGTTTGTCCCTTCTTAAAAACAAAATTGTAAAATGTGTTTTTCAAGTATCGCACTAAAATGCTTTCAAATAATTCAAATTTTTTCCTTGCCATTGTGGCAGTAGTGAACCAATTCTATAGGCATTTGTAGAAATTTATGTGAGATAACCTGCCCATCCAAATTAAATATTGCAAATATTTATTTTGTTTCTTTATTTTACTCGCAAACACCATTTTAAGATCAAGCATCGATACCAGCAAAACAGCGCTCCTTTGTATTTATAGCCAATCTAGTGCTGTCTGCCTTAAAACACTAACAGGTTTGGCTACACAACATCAGATATAGACGTTTGGAAACTTTGGCCAGTGATAAATTCTGGTTAAAAATCATACTGGGTCATTGCCAGACTATGAATCTGAAGGATAATGCCGACAAAAGAGCATTCTACAGAAGTTGGAGATGAAGTAATACAAATGCATAAATTAGGGAAAGTGTACAAAAGAACATCCAGGTGTTCAGATCGCCAATCGAGCATAGTTGGATCAAGAGTCAGCTATACAAATTGCATCACACCATCCCGGCACTGCTATAAAAATGTTGTCCCTACAAACCCAGCCGTTAAACAAGGGTACTTGTGAGAGCAGCCACAGAGAGGCAAACAATTACTTTGAAGGTGTTAAAGAGTTCAGTGACTGGGTATGGAGCACTGGTGCACTGATCAATCATATCAAGAGCTTTGTGTAAAACTGACTTGTATTGTAGGTAGGACGCTGTTTCTCAAAAAGTCCCATGTGAGAGCAAGTGTGATCCTGCTGCAATGTGGGTTTTGAGATCAGATGAGACAAAGATAGGGCTTTTGGGTAAAATCTCAAAAAGCAATGTGTGGCACAAACCTAACAATGCCTATGCCTAAACACACACCATCCCTACAGACTGTGGCAGTTTTAGAGATTTTGGAGCCCTAGGCTGTGACTGGTTGAGGCCCCAACATCAACTATTTTTACCTATTGTCCTTATCAAAGCCATACTGGCAACAAAACCATACCTTCTTTCTTTTGTTGAATGGAACTGCCACTTCTAAAGACACTTGCATCACTGCCCCTTTCAGTAGAGTAAATCAATTTGTTTAAAAATAATGATCTGAAGGGTACATACTACCTTATAAGCTACAACTACAGTGAAGCACAAAGCATTTAACCTTTTGTAAACATTTAAGTTTACAGTTTCTTAAACATGATCAAGTGCATTTATATACCTTCCTTTTCTCACTATTCTGCACCTTTCCCTAACTGTCAGCTGGGAAGGCCACATATACCTGGATCAGACATTATATTCTGTGTCACTACACTGTCAGAGTTTTCTTGGGAAGCCAGGGAAGGGTAGATGTCAACATTGCTAATTTGTGATCAGTAGCATTGTCGCTATTGCTATCACCATCATAATCAACATTGGCGTCATTGTAATCAAAATGTATGATGTTAGAAGAACGACATGATGGAATTGAATCAGTCTTCTCAACCTCTGTCTGGTGGCCATTCGTGATGGTCCTGGTCAGGGATAGAGCTTTCTTATGTGCCTGTCAAACCATCATATTCAGTAGTAGCCGCAGCTGCTAATCTAGTACTGTTATGGACACTCACGCTACTTTCCTCCTTTTTTCTGCCCCGCTCACATACCAGCATGTCATATTTTAAAAACTTTGCTGTCCATCTTTTGTGTACTGTAGCAGGCTAGCAGAGGAAGCTACCCAACTTCTTTCGGCTGCTGCCATAAGAAGCAATATGGGACAGACCACTTGAGTAAAAGAGGGGGGTTCAGTCTGAAACATGAATCATTTATTTTGAGCATCATTTTGAGTCACACGATCAGATTAAGACAAAAAATTATTATAAAAAACAATGTATTTATATATATATTTAAATTCTATTTCAGTTTGAATTTTCACAGGGCCCAAGGCCTTCTGCGGCCATAGGCGGCTGCCTACCTTGCATAATGGTAGCAACCGCCACTGCCTACAGTGACATCTTGGTGGCAGCATCATTCTGTGGAGATGCTTCTCAGCAGGGACGGGGAATCTTGTTAAAATTTTTGAATGGACGGAACATAATACAGGGAAATACTGCAAGAGAACCTGCTTCAGTCTGCTAAAAATGAACCTTTCAGCAAGACAATGATCCTAACAACGCCAAAGCAACAGTTCTCTACAGTGGGCCAGCTAAAGTCCTTATCTTCATCCTATTGAAAATCTTTGTCAATACCTGAAGAACCTGATCCAAAATCACTCTGACACTGTGCAAAGCTTCAGAAGAAAAAAAACACTTACAATACTGTATACTGCACTTTATTGAGCCATATGTATGGTGCATATGGTAATTCTTACCCTATCTTGTGTACATTGAGCTACAAAGCTGAGATACTGAGACATTATTTTGTATGATACATACAGTTAGCAACATTATAAGAAAGCGGAATCATAAGGAAAATGTTTCATGTCATCAGAAGAATAAATGTTTTAATACTAAAAGAGCTATACAGTGTGTCATCATTCAAGTAAAAATAATTTCATAAATATTACTTGTTCTCAAGACAATGTAAATAAATATCTTGCCATTCCATCCTACGGTAAAGTTGATGTCTTTCAGAAACACTAAAGAGAGTCCTGGAGATAAGTCCTGGAGATAACAGAATTAAACTTAATTTATCAAAAGAAGGCATACAAGTAATTTTGGAACAACCTACACAGTTATATACGTATTATCCATAAAGGACATTAGTGCCATAATACATTTCCTCAGTTTATGGCTTTTTGTTGTTGTTTAACAACTATGGCCACAGTAACAGGATGTCCATAACATAAAAACAGTTTTATTCCAAGGCCCAAATGTAGCTTTTTTATATTAAAGTAGAAATACACCTAATACATCTACTTATTGCTTTCATTTTGAATGACAGAAAGGATAATATTACAAGTCGACCAATAACAACTATGATGTAATTCTTGCCTATTTCTACCAATAAATACTTTGTAACAACGTTTTGTCACACTGCACTCATAAAATACCAAGCACTTAATTTTTGTAAAATGCTTAACTCGTTTCATGTTTCAATTTTCACCAGGGACTTGTACGACACTGAAAGATGAGGTAGAGAAATCTGCGCTGTCAATCATCTAATCACATCCATCCAGCTAATGTGGCCTGTACTAAAACAGAACACATTAAATGTAAATTGTAGTTACATTCAGCCATCATTACTTCATCTTACCAAGCCATGGCACATGGCACAAGTTAGAAAAAGTTTTCAGTTCCCAAAACAAGACCTTATCCTCAGCTTCCTAACATTTGATTGCTGAGACTTGGCACTTCTGAACATGTATGACTGGTATATTCAATAGTCGAACACATGCAAAACATTTTGAACAGCAGAAAAAAAATCTAAAATAATTCTGAAAACTTTACTCTAAATGGAAAACATTTGCAACCAAATTAACAGTCTCTTTTGGGCAAATGCAGGTAGTGAATTTTGGTTTAAAGACCCACTGTAGTTAATGGTCAAAAGTTACAAAAAAGCTTAATTTCCCCAAAAAATATTTTCAAAACTTGCTGTTATTGACAGAGAGATTTGGAAATCTAATTTTGGTCTATTAACCAATTACCAGACTGTCCACAAATTACATCACGTCTGAACTGGCTGAAACTCCAGGCATTTGTTTTACAAATAGCCATTATGTTAAAGGGCATTATCATTTTGACAACTGCAGTGTTATTTTGATCTTTTAGTGTGGAATCAACAGCTTTAACACTACAAACAGCCCTTAGATGACTCATGCAGCAAAACAAAGACATACAAGTCATAGGATATAAAGGCTAAAACTTATGCAACACTAACTTACCAGATAATATCTAGTGCCTACAACAGTATCTGTCCAAATTGTACCACATCACGAGTCAATGTGTAATTGTACTGGCCAAAATGTAGCAACACTGGCTGAAATATTGCATCACCACTGCAAAATTATTTCTGTAATAATTTTTGGGGATGTATTTTCAAGAATTACTAACCTTTTTTGCATACAGATGACAAGAAATTGCAGTGGGACAGATTTTAAACAGTGCTGCAGCAATACATTTGTCCCATCAGCAGCGGCGTAGAGTCCCTCACTACCTTAAGTAAAGACTACTGAACTCCGGACCTGGAGGGCCAACAAACATATGGTTTTCATCTGCTCGTTCTAATAAGGGACTGATTCAGATCTGGGACACCTGGTGAGTGCAAATCATTACTAGGTAAACGCAAAAACCTGAAATGTTTCAGTCCCTCAATATCAACAGTTTAAAAAGTCCTGCCATAGGGCATGCAATATAACATTCCTAAATAAAATAACCAACATTGTGGTCCCATATTGTACCATTTACCAGAGGAGTGTACTACAGGCTGAATCTGGCCCACAAGCCTTTTCAATCAACTCTATGGGTGGTTTGAGTATTTGATAAACAAAGTTCTCGAAGTTATGGAATTTAATCAAAACATTATGGAAGTACGTTTATAGTCTTTTGACTTCAGGTCAGCTTACTATAATTATCGAAAACAGCAACTACACAGTCAGGGATAATTGTCAACTCCAAATTGATGGATTGCCCTCAGGAAAAAATATATATAACCACTGAAAAACTAGAGCAATGACAGACACTCAATAGGCTGGTAGTCTAAGAACTAACCAGGGTTGGGAAAATAACATTTTCATTCCAGTCAATTTAGGAAGTACATCTGAATTCAAACTGACAAATGCTTTTGAGAGACATTAACATATTGAATTGACTGAAATTGAACTAACCTGAACCCAGCAGCTAATGGGATCCTATTAAAATGCTACACTCTAGAGATAACATAGGGAATAGAGATATTATATTATCCCCCATAGCAAGAAAAGCTCTAACGAGATTACATTCTTCTAAAGATGCCCCTTTTTATTCAGCGGTACTTTATACATGAAATGTTGGTGTAGAATCACATTTTTTGGATTATTCTAGGTCTATAGGATCTCCAGTCAACATTATGGAGAGAATCATTTGATGGCTCATACTGTTCTGACATTAGAACTTCAATCATGTATTCTCACTCTACAAATTCCAAAATGTTCCCATTCTAGAATGTGGACAGCTCCTCCTCTTCATAGAGGAGAGGTTCTACTTCAGGAACCTTCAACTTCTTGATTGTTTTACTGGAACAGTTCTTCCTGTAGATGATGAATTGGGTGGTGACCTGAGACAATTAAGGCTTATTCACAAACACACCACAAAAAATCAACAAAATCTCTACATTTGAATGGAGACAAAATAAGGTTTCCCTTTATTTGACATTATCCATTTTTAGTAAAGGATTAGAGTGGTCCCCTAAAACAAATTATCTTTATTGACCAATAGTTATTTATTTTGAAGATTTCACATAAGTGCCTTCTGGTCAATAACTTAAATAAGAAAATACAATGTTTTGGTTCTAAACTAGGCTACCTAATCATCCCCAGCTTCCAATAGTCTAATTTATTCGCTCTCCTTCCCCCGTAACTATTCCTCACCTTATTGGTGTAAATGAGAATGTGTGTGCAGTCAACATCCCTGGGAAAATGCTGACAGTGTAAATGACACTGTCATAGGTACTGTTAAATTGTTACATCATTTAAAAAAACATTAAAAATCACACTCAGGACTGACAACCCCCCCCCACCCATCCCTTATCGACCATAAAAAGAGACCAAGAGCCTAACGACCTAACAATTGACTAAACTGAGTGAGCCCTAGATAGGATACAACCACGTCGAGGACGAGGACTCCCAGACTTCCGATGAGCCAGGCCAGGTGTTTCAAGATGAACGTCTGCTTGGAACCTGTCAGAGCCGGAAGGACCACCATGACACTGAGTCCGTAGGTTCCGTTGCCCATCATGGCCAAGGCGAACAGCATGTACGACGTGCCCTCTGTGGACTGACGCTTAAACTGGACACATACAGGGAGATGTTACCTTCTAGACCTCAAAGACAACTGAGAGAATGTGAAATTTGAAATTTCACTAAAGGCTTCCCAATAAAGTTATAAAATAATATTAACGGAGTGTCTATTTGCACCTGGGTGAGAATAACCACACGGCAGTTAATCGGCTATTTACATCCACCCAAATAAATAACGTAATGCTTAACAGATAACATCAACGGCTGAGTACCTCGATGGCTGAGTGCATCAACGGCTAAGCCACACACTCCTGACAACTGCCTCCTTAGCGCAGTAGGTAGCGCGTCAGTCTCATAATCTGAAGGTCGTGAGTTCGATCCTCACAGGGGGCACAGCTTTTACGGCATTTCGTTGTACTGTACTTGTTCAATGACAATGAAGTTGAATTTAATCTAATCTAAAAGAAATACGAAAGTCGATAGCTAACTGCCTCAACGGTTGCAGGTGCCAAATGATGCTTCAAATAAAAAAGGTAGGCTATATTAAACAAAATAAGCTTTTCAACACTTATGTTTTCTTGCTGTTTCTATAATTCAACTAAAATGATCCAATGTGCAAACCTTTATGGTTAGCTATGCCCAGCTAGTTTAGCAAATGTTAGACGTTAGCCAAGTAATTTAGCAAACGTTAGCCAGCAATGGTGAAGGCATACATTAATGTTGCTAACTAGTAGCGTTAGTGCTAGCTATCTCTAACTGGCTACATCCGTATGCCTGGGTGCAAATACCATCTGCCTTTAATTCCACCTCGGGTGTAAATAGATACATGGGCTATTCCACCCCGGGTGCAAATATCATTGTTGGCTACGGACACCTGGGTGCAAATAGCATCTGCCTAATATTAAATAAACAAGAATTCCTGCATCCTCACCCAGGCCCACCATGTATCAAAGCGTGTGTGTGTGTGTGTGTGTTGGTTTGTTTGTTTGTTTTTGTTCCCTCTGAGTGGCAGTCAAAGAGTTCCTTCTCAGTCCATCTCTGCAGGAGTCACCAGCCTAGATTGTGACATTACCAAACGCCCTTGTTTATCACACGTGTTCCTCAGATTAGAACACACAACAACAACTAAAGAAGCAGCAGAACTTTCCTTAATACCTGAACCTTCATCACCAGTTCCCTTTATCCTTTCCTTCCTATCCTTCCACTGCTCTCTCTACAACTTCCCTCACCCGTGTCTTGTATCCTTTCACATCTCACTCCACCATTCCCTCCATAATTCTATTAATATATATATACACACACACTCACATTTTTGTAGATTTGTGGAAAACGAGAAGAAAGGTAGAATATAGATGCCAGGTAACCACAGGCATAACCAGAGAGCTCAAGACTGTTAGAGGTACTCTGGGGGAGACACACAACCAAACACATTTAGCAGCTTCATATTTGGTGATTTATCACACAGACACACAAATCTAACTTGGTTATATAAAAGAAGACATCGACATTTATTGATTGATAAAAAAATAAAAGGGGACAGGAAAAATGTATGAAAAAGAAATATGCCCATTGATATAGTATTTAACCACGGATCATGGACACCGCCCCCAAGTTTTTACAGTAAAGCCTTTACTCTCACTGCCACTCTAGCACGCACCCACGTCTAACCTGAGTGTTGACAGATGTGTTGTTGTCTGTGATGAATTTGGGGAGAATCAGGAGGGCCACAGTGGATATGCTGCACCACAGGAAACACAGCCACTTCAACATGGTGCTCTCTGAAGGCAGGATAGAGACAAATATGAGTAACAAGTGCAAGCGAGAGGGTAACCGGTTTCAGAAAAACCTGGGGAAGAAAAGCCGAGGAGAAAGGGGGAGGGGCCTGCGCATGTCTGGCATGGCCTCGGTATCTTGGAACTACCATTCGAAGTCGACCAACTTAAACGTGACATGTGCAAAATGCTTTTAGAAGCCTAAGTCCAACAATATGCTAATCGGAGTCACCTGCCAAACCAAACCAAACCTGCCAAAGCCTGATCTGACAATACAACTTTCCACAGCCGGACACATTGTATAGGCTACCGGAGTTGACATGGAAGTGATTTTGTAAAACAACAAATAGGCCTAATACAGTAGGCCTAATAATTAACAAGTATTATTATGGATAAACATTTTAACACTGTTTTAGGAACATTTTGACAGTCCTACTACCAAATATCGGTATAACAAGCGTGTGCAAGGATGCATAGATTGGGGGGATACACACTTACACTCCAGACATAAATATTACTTATGAACTGGAGCTAACATTTAACACTGGCAATACGAGGGCATACAGTACATGTAGATCATTATGTGAATGCATGGACGACACCCTCAGAATTAAACTTATACTGTAAATATGGAACCACAGCAGACTCAAACTAAAACTAAACTGTAATGTTTATGTCGAACTGTCTATATACTGGGTGCAATATCAAGTCATGTTAGCATGGGCCTTACTTCTGGATGAACGGTTTTTGATCTTGTAGTAGAGGAACTGGGAGATGAGGAGGAGATCTGTGAAAATGTAGAACACTACTGCCACAATCTGAGAGACAGAGACAGAGATTTGACAGAGATTTGACAATTAAACAGGATTTGACAATGGCCCCACTGCAGTTGGGCACAGACAAGGGTCAGGGCCATCTTAAAGACTGACCTAGGGCAAAAACCAAAATAAAAGCTTTAAACCACGTAAACAAGAAATGCACCGTCAAACCTCATACTTTAATGATTAATACGATATATGGCTACAGCTGTGCTATTTCTTAGAGAGCTCTACAGCTACCCTTAAAAAGAAAAAAAAATCCTATCAAAACACTGTATACAAACACAAGAGTGAATCAGACAGATAACCTACCAAGGAAACAACAGCCCTACCCCATGTCAGCACGCCCCATGTCCGTTTGCAAATTGAGAAAGATTTTGACTGTTTACAATGTTGGCCTTTAAGAAAAAACTACCATGGCATTAAATTGAAATACATAGCAGTCCCTCCATTAAAACCAGATAAAACAAAATGCTGAAAGTGCATTGGCACTTTCCCCGGCAATATGACAGTAAAAACAACAACACAATCTCAGACTTCAGCCCATATTCACACTTTGTGTACAAGAGCATACAGAAGTTATGTCTGTTGTTTGATACCTGGATTGGCAGCTGGCTGGTTAGCACACAACCTATTAGACTGCTCAGGTCCCCGCTGAAGAGGAAGAGAGGAAAGCCGAATGACATGGCTTCCTCCACTTTACCATTGCGATAGGCCTCATAGACTTGCCTGGAGAAAGAGAGAACAAGTTGGAGAGAAGAGGAATAACAACAATGGTGGATGTTAGGCAGAGTAAGAAATGTAAAAAAAAAAATAAAACACTTAGAGGCTTGTCAGAACCTGATAAACTGGTTCTGAAGAGCCACACTGACTTTCTCGCTGTTATTTAAAGAATGGTCCATTAAAGTAAAAAGAAAAGTGCATTACATATGACCGTATCATGAGTAGTTTTTCTTCAAAACATTTTTTGAAGATCTATATTTCTTTGGAAATGTTATCCTGTATTTGATAGACATTGTGGTGACATTTTTTTGCTGAAAGAGCAGTGGGCCATATTTAATGCTGCAGCAGTATATGTGCACTGGAGGCATGTATTTAAAAATGGTCAGCCTTCCCGACTGAATGGTTTGGGCATATACTGGTCGTTAAAATATGCATTTAAGTAGGCTGATATAGGCCTAGACGGTACTTCCTTCAGGGGATTATGACATCCTACGCCATAGCATTCTTTCGCCTAATCAAAATCTAGACACTGCTTTTTCCATTAAATGTATATTTGAGTAATTTAGGAGACGCTTCTGTCGAGTGCAACTCTATGATGTTTTCCTGCTGTAATAGTTGAAAACTTACGGTAGAGTAGACAGCAAGAAACAGAACATGGAGAACAGACCAATGACTACACTCCAGTATTCCCACACATTCTCCACGCATTCTTCGAAAAGATATAAGATCCAAGGCGTCCCGTTAGCGCAAAGTGGCCGACCCAGCACGGGTGAAGTAAGGTTAGCAGCCACGTCTGCAGTCCTCTCAGGGAAGCGGGCGTGAGCCATTGGGGCGACTCAGACCGTCCCACCTTCAAGGAAGAATCGCAGCTCGTTGATGTGGAACTTTTGACACCAACACTGAACGTCTCCGAGCCTACCACCAGACGCCACACACCTAGGCTAGTTATAGCCTACGGTTTAACCAACAGGAGTGGCGCTTTCCGAAGTAGGCTACATGTCATTTGATGAATCTGCAAGGCAATATTAGATTACATGAGATTACATTGTATAGAAAAACAAATTGCCACCAGAAATAAGAATAACCCCGGGTAAATACCGAAAAAGGTGTTCTCTCTTGTCTTCCGGGCTTTACACTGACATAAATTGGCACACCCTGACTATTCATATTATGTATCTGAGCATAACTGCAAGAGAATAACAAACGTTCTCAAGAAAGTAAATGTAAAAGATTCTCTCACCTGATGCGTTGATTTCTCGGCCTCCGTGTTACTGTGCTACGACTCTCCATTTCAACTCCTGTCGTGATGTTTTGGTTGGAGCGTAATATGCCGCTGTTTTATTTCCCATTAATTGATTATATTTGGCTATCTATTATTGTCACGCGTTCATGTCCTCCGGAATGACACCAAAAACCATTGTTTCACTTCCGCACTATATCTTCCACAAATCACAGAACAGAGACCAGAAAGGAGATATCTGACGTACAGATGCGTTCCCTTCCTTCATTCAGCAATAATGATCGAGCGGGACTCTCGTCTGCTTAATGTTCCTGCCCCGACCATAAAATTTTTTCCAGTGAGATGTATTGCTCTGTGACACCACCTCAGTGGGGCACAATGGCCCCTCCCCTAAAAATGTGTCTTGGTGTCGCCTATCTTACTTTTTCTACCGTCTTAGTGCGAACCACACAAATAACACCGGAATATGGATTTCCGACTTCAGCACCATCTGCTGGGCGTAATGCAGTGGTGGGCAGGCTTTATTCCAGCCCATCACTCCACATCAACTATGAACTGTTGATTAGTAGAAAGTAATTCGTAACCTAAATGTTGGGCAAAATATTACACATCCACATGATAACAGTTACACTAGTTCTACTATTCTTTGCAGATCACTGGCGGACCTGTTCGCGACCAAATAATTAAATATTGAAGTTGCTCTGGTTAAGAGTAAATTACTCAAACGAGCAGCAACAGAACTTGGCTATATTCAACATTCATTTGGTTCATGACCTATTTTGGACTGTCAACCTTGCAAAAAATACTGCAGTCGAAGTGCATTATAACTGCAATTACACTGTAGTATGACAGCAGTACAGTGTTGTCGTACTGCAGTTTTTGGCAATATACTGCATTCAAAATAGTACACGCTGTGATTACGCTTTCAGTAAAGTTTCAAAATTACAATATTTTGTGTTAGCATACAGCCTTAGTACCTGAGCTTAAAGCAATTTATGCCTAGTTTTCATCAGACTTCAGGGTCCAACAGAATTGACTATTAAGCTAGCATGGCTGAGAAAACATAGGAAGGGATTTGTAACCATTCCTCTGTACAGAAACTTCAGATCCTTCCAGAGTCCTTGGTCCTTGCTTGTGGACTCTCCTCGTCAGCTTTCTCCATAGTTTTTCAATGGGATTAAGGTTAGGGGAAAGCGGGGGCCATTGCAAAAGCATGGTTCTATGGTAAGTGAACAATTTTGATGTGGATTTGGAGGTATGTTTTGGATCGGTATCCTGCAGGAAGATCCAACAACCACCCAATTTTAGCCTCCAGGCAGGGGCAGACAGGTTTTGGCTAACAATCATGGCGTATATTTTGGCATGTATCCTAACAAGGTTCTCAGGTCTTTCAGAAGTAAAACAACCACACAACAGGTCCACCAAAACACTTCATAGTGGGAACTAGTTTTTTTTAATTTAATTTAATATATATATATATATATATATATATATATATATATATATATACAGGTGCTGGTCATATAATTAGAATATCATCATAAAGTTGATTTATTTCAGTAATTCCATTCAAAAAGTGAAACTTGGATATTATATTCATTCATTACACACAGACTGATATATTTCAAATGTTTATTTCATTTAATTGTGATGATTAAAACTGACAACTAATGAAAATCCCAAATTCAGTATCTCCGAAAATTAG